>JAEVFN010000069.1:334463-464463 GCA_030449075.1 Murraya paniculata
AATCACAACTGTAGCAGCAAATTTAAAGTTTTAAGGAAGTCACCTCTAAGAGTTGTCCTCTCTTGGAATCATTTTGGAGTCTATCCCGCAAATCACATGGAAGAATCTGGCAAAAAGCACCAAAAACATTCATATTAACTAGAATTCGGTTAAAAAATTTAACAAACAAAATGCAATGTAAGCAACCCCATCGCAATGTAAAAGATTAAAAGCGAATACAGACGAAACCCAGGTTAGGAAATGCAATTGGGAAGAAAATGGGTACTTGCAAGAAAGCACGGAGATCATCGTCCACGACCAAACGGGCACTGTCTGATGACGATGATAGATGCACAGACAGTGGCAGTGAGATTCTTTTCTGAAGACATAGGTTCGTTTTTGAGGACAAGAAGTTGAGTTGTTTATTTGATGATTTCGAAATGAAAGAAAGTGAATATTTGGCTGAAAGAGCTGAGCCTGAGTGAGAGAGCGAAAGGCTTGCGGTTGCTGCATTCATAGTCTCACAGCGGCGCCGGCGCACTACTGTTCCTTTCCCGTTACGACACGAATTCAGCCGAAAACAAACTTCGAAGATAAGGCTGCCGGCCAGCCCGATGAACCGCCCACGCCCATCAACTTGCAATGGCCCATGCTCACTTGGGCTTTTAATTTTTTGAATACTTTTGAGTTTTGTAAAGCTCTTTTTTCCAAAAATTTTAGAATTTTCATTATGTGTAAATTTTGGATCACCCTTGACCATTTTTAAATTATTCTCTTTATTTTTAAATTATTCTTTTTTATTTTTAAATCTTTAAATTATTCTCTTTATTTTTAAATCTCAAGTTATCTTTATTTTTTAAAAAAATAATAAAAAAATAAGAGTAAATTGGATTTTTTTGTCATATTTTCTTAAAAATGATGAATAAATTAAAGTTTTCAAAAGTAAGAGAGTGAGTTGAAGGTAATCAATTCATGAGAGCATAATATGAAACTAATCCTTTTTATTATTATTTTTAAATATTTGAAAGATAATGAAAAATTTTATGCACTAAATAGTAAATACTAATTTTTTATCCTTTATTATTACTCGAATTTAGATGATTGTAAATACAAAATTTCTTTATGACCAATTGAGCTACTCCTAAAAATTATTTTGCATCTTCGAACTTGTGTTCTACTACAAATGGTATAGAAATGAATTTTAAGAGTGAATGCCAAAATTTATCTTCTACGGAAAAATGCCCCTAAATAGCTTTTGTCCATTTTAGCACTAGTACTTTGTTGGGTGTATTTGATAGGTTGTCTAACGTGTACGTAAAGGTCATTGAGTGTGAGCTTGACATCTTGTCGACGCACCTTATGTACATTATGGTAAAATAATAATAATTACGCGATAATGTCGAGAGATTACTGGGGAATTTTTTGATTTCTTAAAAAACAATAATAATAATAATAATAATTAGAGCACACTCTAAAGTCTAAAAATATGGAAGTTTGAAAATTGGCTAACATTACGAAAAGTCCCCAAAATTGACTATTCCTGTAAATTCATTTTTAAAGTCCCCTAAATTGACTATTTCTATAAATTCATTTTTAAACTATAATAAAATAATAAGTACAATAAAAAAGAAAATTAGATGAACAAGATTCAAGATTTCAAAGCGTCCTTTAATTTTTTTAAATGGAGACCAATTATATAATTGTAATTGCGGGTGCCGGAGGGAATTAGGACTCTTTAAAATTGAAATTGCCAACCATTATTCATACTAAAATCCCAAAAATTGTCTTTTCTTTTAGAGAGAGTGAGACCAAAACTCTTGTGAAGATGAGCGGCAACGACGACGAGAGGGGCTTGATCTGGAAGCTTCCGGAACTCAACCTCAAAGACTTCGGCAAAGTGGGTCCTGCTTTCGGTGCTGGCCTTGGCTGCGGTGTTGGCGTCGGCGTTGGTCTCGTAGGAGGTAAAAATTAAGTAACACTCATTATTAGTGATTGCACTTTCTTATGTATTTGCCACGACCAAAACCCTCGACGGGTTTCGTCCCAATCTGGATGAAAAGTCTTACTCGAGTTGATTCCCTTGATGGGTTTGGTTTATTTCGTTGACATGATTTCGTTTTTTCATTCAAGTTTGAATTTTTTCTGCAAGTGATGAAATTTTTTTATGCTAGTTGCTGTACGTTCATGTGAACTCTTCAATGGGTGTGTTTCTGTTTGATGATTTGAACTTTGAAAAATAGACGAACTGCTTCGATGGATTCATTTTGTTTTTACTAAGCCACTATTGTGGTATGTGTATGTTTGTTCAATTTGCCACACCATTATCCTTAATGATTATATCTTAAGCTTTGAGATGTTAAATGCATTTTTTCCCTCCAGGTGTAGGCATTGGTCCTGGATTTCCTGGTATGCAGTTTGGCATGGGTTTTGGTGCAGGATGTGGGGTTGGTGTTGGATTTGGTTATGGTGTTGGGAAAGGTATTGCTCATGATGCGCATCGGAGGTACTCTAATGTTGGGAAGCTATTTCAGGGTCAAGGAGATGCTTCGTCTCAGTAAGTACATCTTTTGCTTCCAATTTTCCAATAGTTCATAAATAACTATGTTTGCGTCTTTATCATGTAATAATTAGATTAGAATTCTTAATTCCATTTTCAATTCTCTGGTGGTTTATGTAATTACAGTTATGCAATTATGGCATTTAGAGTTCAATACATACACCGGGTATTGTCCATAAATGTACAAAGGGGTGGCTGGGGTGATCCACACATACACCGGGTATTGTCCATAAATGTACAAAGGGGTGGGTGGGGTGATCCACACATACACCGGGTATGGTAGGCGGATCCCATATTGGCAAAGCACGGGAGAGATACTGGGTTTATAAGGAGTGATCCACACCTTAATTGACAAGACGCGTTTTGGGGTGTATGGACACCTTAGAAACAAAACCGTGCGGGTCTTGTTAAGGCTCAAAGCGGACAATATCTTGTCAGGTCTGGATTGGGTCATGACACTAGGCATGGTAAAATTGGCTACTTTGTTTGATGAGACCTGTTCTAGGTTTAAAATCTACATTAATCTTAGATATGCTTAAATCATGAAGACTGGTTTTTAACATCTAATAGGATGCCTCTGTGTCCCTCACAATTATGTTATTTATTTTAATCATTACTGTTTCAGTTACGCTAGTTAGGGTTTCCTTTGTTTTGTTATTTTATTCTTTTATCTGTCTTTAATTTTGAGAGGGGCAAACTATCTAATAAAATGCTTCTGACAAAAGAACGTTTTCTTGTTGCTGTCAGGGAGATGTTGGTTGAGCTCATTGATGAGCTTGTCCTTAATACCAAGAAGCTGGTCAAGGCAACCTCAAGAGAAATTGAGAAGTGGAGAAGATGAGCAAAGCTTGATGGGGGTTGTTAGGTGTTCCATTTTCATCAAGTAGGAAGTTGTAGTTACAATGGATTTGATGTAGTTTCTTGAATTAAAGAAACTAATTATTTTAAAAGCAATTTGGGCATGTATTTATCATGTAGTGTTTCTAATGTACAAGCTGCTGTTAAGGTGCTACCTCTGCTCAGTTGTCCTGAGCTGGTTGCATTCGGTCAGGTTGGACCTGAATACAAAAGTCCATGTTTCTGTTAAGGTCCAAATTTGCACCATTCTGGTATATGCTGTCACATATTGGTGAGAAATGATTTTATTTGAACTGATGGTGGGTGATGGTTTATCTTCCAATTCACCATGGATACAGTGCTGCTTGTAATTTTATCTTACAAACTTACGCAGTTGCATTTTTTAAGGATTATCCAGCTGCAGGTTTTCAGTGATGGACTGACGGGGTTTCTTTTGTAGACCTGCACTTTGCACCAATGCTTAAGAAAAATTGTCGTATCTGTTTGCAACCTTTAAAAGTTATGCGATGCCATGCCCAATATTAGGAGAAAATTTTGGTTGTTAACTTGTTATGGGATGAGATGGACTGCTTAAATCAAGGAGGGATTCTATTGGAGCGCTTTGAACTAGGTCTTCCTGGTGTTAGGTTTTTGTATAAACCCAATGATTTTTTCAGAGAATTACCCAGTGGTTTGTCGGTTGTGGGAATAGACTTTGATCCTGTTAGTATACCATCTTAATAAAAACAACAAATTAACATTTTACAGCACAGCGCAATCTTTACCAGTTTACCATTTGAATCAAAATGAGGTCTACTCAGAAAACGAAATAGCCACACATAAAGAATAAGGAATGACAAAATTAATAATAATAATAATAATAACGAAATATTGAAATGGATAGGACACGTTATCCAAACCTAGGCAACTCGCATTCCACATCAGCACAACGATCTGCCATGTCAACAATACTGGCCTATCAAATTTGAGCGTTAGATTACAAATCCTCCACAACCAACCAATCGCAAGCCCAAGTGGCGTGTCCACATCCATTAGTTCAAGCTTATAGTTTGTATTCTCCCCTCCTTCCTCCATTCTCATCTTCGACATTTCATTTCTCTAACACAAAGCAGCGGCAGCAACGACACGCTGAAGATGGCTTCATTGGCAGCATCATCAACTGCTGCTGCCTCCATTGGAGTGAAGGAGATGCTTGGCAACCCTCTCAATGTCAGCAGTGCTGTTAGGACATCGGCTCCAAGTGCATCAAACCCTTCTACTTTCAAGCCCGTTGCTCTCTTCTCCAAGAAGAAAGCTGCCCCTCCTCCCAAGTCTAAGCCCGCCGCCGTCTCCCCCATCGACGAAGAGCTCGCCAAGTGGTACGGTGAGTACACACAAATACTATTTTATCCAAGCTTAATGAGTATGTTTGTAACTGTCGTGCTTTTGAGGTCTAGTGGTTTAACAAATGTTGTGTCAAAACAAAAGACTTAGTGTCATTGCTCTGTCTAGTGATAATTTCTGTCTAGGTCTTTCAACATATTGCATCCATGGTGATTTTTCAGGTCCTGACAGAAGAATTTTCTTGCCGGAGGGTCTCTTGGACAGATCTGAGATCCCTGAGTACTTGAACGGAGAAGTTCCCGGAGAGTAAGATTGTCCTTGTTCTTCCCTTCAGGGCCTCAGATGATTGTTCGTTAACATTGTTTAGTTGAATGTTTTTTAAAACATTAATATCTAATGAATTTTTTTGCTTTAATGCAGCTATGGTTATGATCCTTTTGGTCTCAGCAAGAAACCAGCCGACTTCAGCAAGTATGTTAACTTAAGCTCTACCTTTTTTTTTTTGTTGTTGTATATTTTTATGATATCGTCCAAAGAAACAGTTCATTGATTATTGGTTCAGAAATATATTGTTGGATTAATTTCATTGCAGATACCAGGCATATGAATTGATTCATGCCAGATGGGCCATGCTTGGTGCTGCTGGTTTCATCATTCCTGAAGCCTTTAACAAGTTTGGTGCTAACTGCGGTCCTGAAGCCGTCTGGTTCAAGGTTAATTTGCATTTTCCCAGTTCATTGCTCCTTATTTGCTTATGGTTTTGTTAACGTCCTGTATTTGCAGACTGGAGCTCTACTACTTGATGGAAACACATTGAACTACTTTGGAAAGAACATCCCAATCAACCTTGTTGTTGCTGTGATTGCTGAGATAGTTCTTGTTGGTGGTGCTGAATATTATAGAATCACCAACGGTTTGGTAATTATCTTTGTACTGCTTCTCATTAACATCACGTATACATTACTTACATGGAAAATTAATTTACAAAAGCATAATCTAAAGTTAAAACTATAGCCAATTTGTTAATTATAGCCATCATATATCATTTAGTTAAGCAAACACAAATGGTCAGTTAGTCAAGTGCAATGACTATATTCAATCTGCTTCCTTTCAAGCAAAGTGCGAAGTTCAAATTCAGTTAAACAGTAAAAAATTGAAAACAATTGTAGAGCTGAAATTGCAAAGTCTTTGAAAAGCTTGGGAATTAATTTCGAGTTCCATTCGATATGTTCTGGTAGATACATGCATGCATGGTTATTGAAACAAAAAAATTCACAAACTCTGTTTGTGCAATTTCCATCGTAGGATTTGGAGGACAAGCTTCACCCAGGTGGTCCATTTGACCCACTGGGATTGGCAAAGGATCCTGACCAAGCTGCATTGCTAAAAGTGAAGGAGATCAAGAATGGAAGGCTTGCAATGTTTGCCATGCTTGGTTTCTTTATCCAAGCTTATGTCACAGGTGAAGGTCCAGTTGAGAACCTTGCTAAACATCTCAGCGATCCTTTTGCCAACAACTTGCTTACCGTTATCTCTGGAAACGCAGAGAGAGCTCCCACCCTGTGATTCAGTTGTTCTAGTTTTCTTTTTTCTAAAATCTAAAATGCATTGTACATCTCATCCTTAAGACATTTTCAAGGTGTTGAAACCTTAAATGCTCATGGCACTTGAATCCCTACTGCCTTTGAGGTTTGAGTTATAGAGCCTCAGTGTTATTCACCTGTAAGCATAGCAGCCTATATGGTTTAAGCCGAATTGAATCTTGTTCTTCTGATGCAAGATACGTAAAAAAAGGGGATAAATTAACTAAGATTCACTTACAGAATGGGCAATTTTTCCAACTAGAGGTTGTTTTGGAAAAAAAAAAAACAATGGGTGAGCAAAATCTTATTTCTATAGAAATGATGGCCAAAATTTGCAAGATGAATTCATAATACATGATATTTGGATTATTTTCTTTTTATATCATTTAATTTGTTTTACGAATTGCCCCTTCAGTCGTTGAGATATATAACAAGTGTATTCCATTTGTCTTAAGATTTTTCTTCTTGGTATAAAAGCATACTCAAATCTTGCGAATTAGCCACCATACCGATGATGGGTTTCCGCATGGTGGCGTGTGCAAATGAGTAATATAAAAATTTATTAATGACGCAAATGGTGAAAAAAGAATTATTTTTTTCAAAGGAATTCAGGTGTCAATCTCGCACAAGGAAATAAGTTCCGCTCTTTAGAGGCTTCCACAAGTGCATTTAACATGGCCAAAAGGGTTTTAAAAGATGGGCGAGTTGGATAGTGGTCCAAATGCGCGATGGACAACTGGGGATATTGGAAAGAAAAATGGTAGTCTTTTGTTACCACCACCCACGTTAGATCTCTTGATGTCAACCATCGTACCATTTTTCTTTTCAATATATCGAGTCCACTGAATCAATGCTTCTCAAGCCTTGAATGTCTAGATCGACAAAATTCTCGTGTAAGTTAAATAACATTTCATAGTAATTTAAACCTAAATTAATTACAAATTAAAGTTACCTTGTAAGTTGTGAATTCACTACTATAATCCATCACATAATCTGAATCTGATTTAACTGATTTGATTCTTGCATATAATAGAATATGGTTAGCCAGCCAGGCATATTAGGTAGTACAGAATTAATTAAAATCTTTGGTGCTTGTTTTTCAGATATTATTTTTTGCCTACACATTGGATAGCTATTTTAGACTATGTTGGAATATTTTTATCTGTACGCATTATAATTACTGTATTGTATTATTTTAACGTAGGCGTATTCTATTTTATTGCATTGTAAGAATAATGTATTATAATAGCATTGTATAATGTTTGATGTGAAATTATAATGAACACTGTACTGTACTAAGTTCTTATTAGTATTAAATTAATATTATTTAAATTTATTATTATTTTATTATTAATTACGTGAAATTAATTATTAACATATAAGTATAATAATATAATAAAGTACTATTAACAAAATAAATGATAATATAATCTATTTTTATATTTTATTTATCATAATAAAAATTAAACTATAATTAAAACATATTTAATGCCTCAATTGAGGCAAAAGTTGGGTGCATTTTGTTGCATTATATAATGCACCACAATCCAGCTTCCAAAACTTTCAAACATAGTGAGCGATAAATTAATATAAATAGTAATATAATACTATGTAATACTATGTTCTAGACACACCCAAAATTTTCTATTATAATAAGATGTGCATTCATTTTTTTTTTTTGGGGCATTTTATTTCAACCAAATTTGATTTTAACGCCTAACAACTAATTATCGAAAAGTTCAGAGTTATTAATTATTCTATGCAATTGAATTGTGCATGTTTAGCAAACGAAAAAACTACGTCCAGAATGTTTTATCGAAATGCAAATTCAAACAGCCACGATAAACAACACAATTTCAAACAACAAAGTTACCGTAGCTAATTAAAAATCTCTCTATCAATTTCGAATAACAAAGTAAAAAAATTCATACCTCTCTGTGATTAAAATTGTTTTTATATTGATTCGCTCCCCCATAAATCAATATATAATCAATTTACAGGTTCTTAAATGGATGCTATGTCCAAACAACAAAGGTACTGAAAAAATTAATTAAAAGCCTCTCTCAATTTTGATCAAAGAAAGATTTGTGAATTATCTCATATGATTGCTCCTCCATAAAAGCAAGGATTTTCCTAAGTACAGCGGCCTTCCGCAAAAATGTGAACAGTAACCACGCTTACTTCTCATCGCACATTTTGCGCTATGTACGCCCGTAAAATCAATATAAACCACTATAAAGTCGTACCTTCATTACATTCCAAACACAGATAAATATTCTATTGTAATAAGATGTGTATGTTGGTTAAAAATTGTTTTGCAGGGGAAATATTTAGATCGTAATTCTCATACAACATATAGAATTACCATAATTTAGAAATAACACATTTAGTTTTTCATAGAAGTAATTTAAGCTTCCTAAGTCACAATCAATCACCACCTATTTTATTAGATCATGATAGGCCACCAACGATCTTTCAGGTTATGACTCAAGTTTGATCTGTACTGACTCATGGGCAACTTTATTACTACTAAAAACAACTAGCAGTAGAAACATTTTTCTTTCAAAACTAGAGAGAAAAATTTCTTCTTCTTTATTTTGTATATTGTGGCTTCTCTTATTCTTCTGTGAAAGAACAAGCCTTTTTATATCTCTTTTTGATGAAAACCTTAGGCTCGTCTATTTTCTTTCTATTTTAATTCTATTAAACCAAAAATATTTGATTTAAATTAAAATATAAGATAAAAAAAAAAAAGTTGCGTATCACTTGTGCTTGTTATGAAGACCCATCCAGTAAAATAACATAAGGCCCCATATACATAATCATATTAAACAAAGTTTCTTATCAAATATTATATTTAGACTTTTAACTCAAATAATTAGTTATCTTGCTCATCAATCTAGTAGCGGTATGATTAATTAAATGAGCTAACCCGGGAATCATATGGATATGTATAAGAGTGGCTACAATAATTAGGTCTGTATTTAAAATTAGTTTGATTATTTAATTCCAAATCTACTCCACTAAAATATTGGTGTTGACCTTTATAATTATATGCTATTTAAGATGGTGTTCACGAATAATAATTCGACTTGTGCCGCATTGATTTTTTTACCGAATAATCATTTGTACCACTTTATAAATTAAATTAATATCTCAAATGTCCAGTCAATATAATTTCATCTTGTTCCTTGATACTTCTTGGTTTTTTGTAATAGTCATTTGCAACGTACTAACTATGTTGACACACTTTAGCTAGAAATTTCTATAATGAAGTATAAAAAATCGGTTACAAGATGTGCTGTACAAATTCTATATTGTTAATCTATAATCTCATTGCTCATAATTGCTTCCACTAAGAGATTGAGTAATCTTGACTATAAATGTATGTCACAGCTATTGGTAATTCATATGAAATGATAGTCGCAAATATGAAACTATAATTAACTAAAGATTGAGATTGTAAAATTAATGTTTATAAGATTTAACAAGTTTGACAATCATTTCAAGGTTAATTAAATCTCATATATGATTTAGTTCAATATGGTTAAATTATATCAGTAAATTCATATATAATTAAAAAAAAATCATTCAATGAATTTATCATAATCTAAACATAAATAGAGCGTTCAACTCTATTTATCAATTATGAACTCAATTTATTTAATCATAAGATAACTTGCATTTACATCTTTTGGGAAATCCATATGATGATTACATAAATATATATAATATGACTAAATGAATCTTATTCAAAATATATATGTAATTAAGATATCTAAAAAATATTTTAAATATTTTATTAATCAAAAAATGTATTTATTAATAAATCAGTAGGTTTTAAAGAGCACATAATCCCAACAGTATATTCATATTTTTGGACATTTTATTCTCAAATAAATTTGATTCTAACGCCTACAACTAATTATCAAAAAATTCAAAGTTATTAATTATTCTATACAATTGAATTGTGCATGTTTGGCAAAGTATTACGAAAAAAAAAAAACGTCCAGAATGTTTCATCCGCATAAAAATTCAAACAACATCCACAATAATCAACACAATTTCCAACAATAGTTACTGAAACTAATTAAAAACGTCTCTATCAATACTCGGACAGCAGAGTAAAGAAATTTATGGATTGAGATTCTCTCCTGATCTGAGCATGCATGATTTTTTACAGATCTTCTACCATCTGTATTTTAATAGTAGTAGTTAGGATTCAACTGCTTTTTCTTTTTAATTTATTACCCACCAATAAAATTTGCTCAGATGATGCTCAGAGCAGGAGAGAATCATGATCCGAAATTCATACCTCTTTGTGAGTAAAATTATTCTCATATTGATTTGCTCCTCCATAAAATCAGTATGAATCAGTTTACAGTGTTTTAAGATTAATAAAAAAATACAGAGTATCAATTTAGGATTTAAGAAAAAAATAATATTGAATGTAAAGATGGTTCAAGAATAAAATTTTTATTATTTTTTTTAACGATGTTTTAGTGTCCATGATTATTTGATTTAGGGGTATTTTAATCATTAAAATTTATTTTTAAAGGTGGGTTAAATGAATAGTTTGGAGAGTTTACACACACACATACTATGTGTAGAGAGAGATTCTAATTCAATTATACTATTAAATCATGCGGTTTAATAACTTTTCTATATATATAAAATTTAAAAGAAAATTAAAAATATTGTTAAAAGTCCAATATCAATTTCATGGTTCAATCCAATTACATTTATCCAAGGCTAAGTTCAAAGTCCAATTACATTTATAAATGCAATTACCAATAATAAGCAAAAGAGATAACAAAAGCTTAAATGAAAAGCTTGATTATCTCTGAAATTACCTTCGTCTTATTTCTTTATGATCCTTTTATTTTACCTTATTTTATTCTTCCCACATAGATTCACAACAATAGAGATGACAAAATTGGGTTTGGAGTCCTGTTAGGCCTTGTCCCAAATGAGATAAATTTTAAATATTTTTTAGAGAATTGAGTGGAGAATGGGAAAAAAATAATTCCCAAATTTTTAATGAGGTAAGATTTAATTTTGTACTCCCCATCCCACCCCCACTCCAATCCCTATTATATATAAATATTTTTTAATTTTTAATTAATAATTTTTATTTATCAATTATAATATTAATTAATAATTTTTTTTATTTTTACATAATATAAATAGGTTATAACTAAAAGAAAACTCTATAATATAATTATTATTTCACCCTAAAATATTGTTATGTTTTTTTTCTCTCTTAGGTGATGCTTTCTTCAAATATTTTTTAGTTTTGATAACTTTCAAGATATTGTTTCGAATTTTTAAAGATTTTTTAAATAATTTAAATATTTTAAAAATAATGATGATTTTATTTAAATCTTTAATTTTTAATTATTAAAATTATGTATCTATGTTAATTATAATTAAGTAAATGGGGATGGAGAATGCGGTGGGGGTGGGGGTGGGAGTGAGAAAAGTATTTTCCACGTAGGAATTCTTCATCTCCACCTTAATAAATTTATTGGAAAATAAGGTGGGAAATAGAGATAAAATTTTTTAATGGAGTGGAGATGGAATAGATTTTTTAAATTAATATTAATTTTTTATTTTTTATTTTTAAAGGAACTCTAATGACTACCGTATAATTGCGAAGCGTGGTGAAACGTTGTCCATACACGGGGCAAAACCTACCAAATTTGTGGAGGTTAGGATACACGGGTCAATTCTTGTTGCTATCAATGCTATATAGCGTCACATATTTATTCGTTTCACCGTCTACAGAGGGCAAAACCTACCAAATTTGTGGAGGATTCAGCGCGGTCTTGAATGGTGTTATTAGGATACACGGGTCAATTCTTGTTGCCATCAATGCTATATAGCATCACATATTTATTAAATTCTTTCTTTCTAAAATGTTGAGTGATGACCATCAACACTTAATGTTCGACAATTCGGGCATATAGTCGTATGTAGGTCCTGCATATTAATAATATCGATGGTACGTGTAGCATGTGAAGTAGCTACTTTAGGGTTTGTTTGAAGTTATTTTTGAGAAAGTTAGACTCTAATTTTAATGTTTAGCGAAATTTTTTTGAAAATTATTTTTGATAAAATTATTTCATCTTATAACAGATTTTAAAAAGTCGAGATGAAATAAGTCTTTCAAAATTTTATTTGAAAAATTAATTTTATACTTAATACTAATTTCTATATATATATATATAGCATATATATTATAAAAATCTCAAATTATCTTTAATAATTAGGAAATAGAATTATTAACTTCAAAAAGATTATTATTATTATTACTAATTATATTGAGATAACAAAATAAAAAAATAAAATTAATACTATATAATATTTATCTTGTTATCAATCATTATAGCAAATAAAAAATATTTAAATACATGCTTATAAATGTGTAAATAAATTTTATTCAATATTATGTCTAAGTCAATTATTTATATCTTACAGTAATTTAATTATAAAGATTTACTATATCATAACGATTGTTTTTAAACTCACAACACTTTAAAAATAAATTTTACGCAAATATTTAACTGATTCTCTTTATAGTTGATTATTTCTATAGTATAGTTAATAATTATTATTTTAAAAGTTACAACATTAGTATTTTGAAAGTTAATTGTTTAAACAATTAAAAAATAGATTCAGTCCATTTTAAATCCTAACATTCAAATTATATCACAGAATTAATTTATAGTAAATTTATGATATTGTAGATACAATAAATAGGAATGTAATTTAAAAAATAAAACCTCGTCATTTTTGCATTTATATAGATCGAAGACAAGCCTCGAATTTCGCTTTGTGTGGATCAACTTTAAGGGAATGAAATTCAAGATCTTTTTGGTCAAACCCAACTCAATAGTACGTTAAGTTACCATGTATTGGCCCAAACAGTATTATTTGATCTCAAAGGCACACTCTACTAATTTTGCCAGAAATATGTGATCTCCCAAACCAAACCCCCCACATCATAGTAATTAATGAGGATGCAGGACAAACATAGAATCAAAGCATCTTAGGAATTTGATTTATCAATTAAGACCACTTGTGGTGTTTTAAGTTATTGTAAATCTTTATTTTCTTATTTTATACGACATGAGCTCATGCTCAATATGAAAATAAAGAGAATTAAAAATAATAATTTGACTTACAAGTAAATGAAATTGCAATTAATATGACAGGTTTGGAGTACATAAATGAGTACTAACTGCCAAAATGTGAAACAAGAGACTGACAGGTGAAAGACTGAAACTAGTGTAGTTCTAGTTAGATCCAACCGTGATACAAATTTTAGGTTAGCTACCCCAATAACTGATGACTATGAAATAATTGAGAGTTGCAATAATTGAAAAGGTTCTTTTTCTCTTTTTAAATAACAAATAAAGAAAATTCTATGATTTCATGACTAAAATTACAATATCAATATTATGATAAATATAAATTCTGTAAATTACATATAGATTAGTAAATAAATGATAAAATAAGTAAATTAATATGAGTGGTAAATTGGTGTTTTAAAATTATAAACAAAACAAACACTTGTAAAAATAACATAAAACTTGTAAATCAACATTAAAATTTAATTCAAAAAATAGTTTATTTATTTAATTTATTTAAGCAAAGAAAAAAATTAATCATCAATTGAAAACAAAAAATTTGCATTGAAAATGATTAGCAATAAGATTTATTAAATTGGTTTAACATTTCATTTGCAATCTTCTATTTCATTTATATAATTAATATGTTATTTTACACTTAATGTTGATTTATAAGTTTTATATGACATCTGTAATTTTATGTTTTGTTTACTAATAATACATCATTTTACCACTTCTATATTAATTTATTTATTTTACCTTATATCTATAGGTCTTATATTTTATTTACTTAATTTATGTTTTATTTTACACTTAATGTTAACTTACAAGTTTTATATTACATCCATAAGTTTATGTTTTATTTACCAATAATACATTATTTTATTACTTCTATGTTAATTTACTTTTTTACATTCTATTTCCAAGTCTAGTATTTTATTTACTTAATTTATGTTTTATTTTACATGTAATGTTGATTTATAAGTTTATGTTATATTGATAAGTTTTTATTTTGTTTACCAATTATATATTAATTTACCACTCCTATGTTAATTTACTTATTTTACTTTTCACTTACAAGTCTTATGTTCTATTTACATCATTTATGTTTTATTTTACACCTAATGTTAATTTACAAATTTTATATTACATCTATAAGTTTTTGTTTTGTTTACTAATAATACATAAATTTACCACTCTTACGTTGATTTACTTATTTTACATTCCATTTATAAGTTTTATTTTCTATTTCCATAATTTATGTTTTATTTTACACTTAATAATGATTTACAAGTTTTACGTTACATATATAAGCTTTTGTTTTGTTTGTTAGTAATATACCAATTTACCATTCATGTTAATTTACTTATTTTATCTTACATTTACAAGTCTTATATTCTATTTTCACAATTTATATTTTGTTTTACACTTAATATTGATTGATAAGTTTTATGTTAAATTTACATGTCTTATATTCATTTACACAACTTATGTTTAATTACAATATTGATGCTATGATTTTAATCAGGGTCCAATAAATTAAAAAATTGATTATTTTTAAATTAGTTAACAATAAATTAATTAATATCAAGTTCAATTCAGAATTAATCCATTACAGTAAATAGACAACCATGAAGGACAGCTACTGCATAAATTTAGAATTTGAGATACTTCTGAGATACTTTGAAGAGATATATTAACTTAACGTACACATAGAAAAATGCTAAGTGTAGAAAGAGATGAGAGAAATAAAAAAGAAAAGGAAAGAAAGAGACTGGATGGTTAGAGAGAAGAAAAATTTCTATTATTTTTCTCTACACTAACCACCACTCATTTTTTAGTAACTTACTTGCAACTACTAGAGTTGACTGTAAGTATTGATACAACTGCATATCTTATGCAAAAATCAATCTAAAATTGAAAAAATACATTTTGTAACAACAGTAAAGATCACTACCATTGCAAATCTTGATTGAGTTGAAATAATAAAATAAAATAAAAAGAAAAACAAATAATCCATCAAAAGAGGAAGCAGGAGGTCCCCTCTCTCACGGACTATCAAGTTCAGAATATAAAAAAAGAAAAGAAAATAAAGAAAGGAGTTGGTTTGTAGAAGAGACAGGTGTCGAGAATAGCAACTCATGAACGTACGTCAATTATTTCTCCAAAGACTTGAAAGTTCACGGGCACAAGTTATGGCCCAGCTAATGCATGGGTTGCAAATGTGCCCACGTTTGCAAGCATGACTATGTAAAATATCATATATATTAATATTTACTAAAGTTCTATTTAAAACAACATTTGCTGAAATTTCGCATGATTGAAGCATATAAAAATGCGTGTTGTCCACTCATCACAATGGCCGTTAACCGAGAAGCCCAGAGAGATCTTTTCTAGCCATGACCCTTCAACCACTGATTTTTTATGCTTCCCTCTTCATATTGTCCGCCCTAGTGCTGAAAGCCATCAAACACTCACGGCGGCTGCCACCGAGCCCGTTGGCCTTGCCGATCGTCGGGCACCTCCATCTTCTCGGCCCTTCCCTTCACCATTCTTTTCACAAGCTTTCAGCTCGCTATGGTCCCTTGATCTCCGTACGCATAGGCTCTGTCCTAGGTGTTGTAACTTCTTCTCCTGAAGTAACCAAAGAGCTTCTCAAAACAAATGATGTCATTTTTGCCGCCCGGAACAGCTCTGCCGCCATTGAATGCCTTACATATAACTCTTCTTTTGCTTTTGCTCCCAATGGCCCATATTGGCAATTCATGAAAAAGCTGACCACAGTCGAGCTCTTGGGCAGCAGAACCCTTCGCCAGTTTCTTCCTATTCGAACAAATGAATTGCACCAGCTTGTTCGATTTCTATTTGAAAAGTCTAAATCTGGCGAAAGTGTTAACATTACGGATGAATTGTTGAAATTTACAAACAACATAATATCTCAAATGATGTTGAGCATCAGATGTTCAGGAAAGGGAGGCCAGGCTGAGGAGTGTAGAACCCTGGCTCGTGAAGTGACTGAAATTTTTGGCGAGTTTAATATCTCTGATGTTATTTGGATTTTCAAAAGCTTTGATGTACAGGGTTTTCACAGGAGATTCAAGGACATTCATCGACGGTTCGATTCGTTGCTGGAGAATATCATAACAAAGCGTGAAAAAGTAAGGAAGGAAAAGAAAGAAAATGAAGAGGAAGTGAAGGATTTGCTTGATATTTTGCTCGATGTTCTGGAGAATCAGAATTCGGAGATCAAGTTAACTAGAGATCACATCAAAGCACTGTTTTTGGTTAGTCAAGTTTCACTTGCTTTATTCTATTTATTTGTTTATTTATTTATTTACTGTTATCAATGTCATTATTGTGGTATTTGCTAAAGTTACATTGTTTTTTTTTTTTTAATTTTTAATTATTTGATAAGTAATAATTGAGTTATACAAAAAAATTAATTTTTAGTTGATGTAAATTATATAGTAGATGCAATTTAACAAGACTATTATTATTTATTATTATTTGGTAACTAAGGTTTCTGATCATTTGTGTAGGAATATACCATTTTTGTACTCTGGTTTCTTTTTTCTATTTTTGCGGTCAAAAGCTACTGTGTTAATATTACCCATATTTAATTTTACAAAGGTGTCTCCAGAAAGATGTCTTAATCAACGCAAATGATCTATATTTGTCTCCTTTAAATATAGTCTTTAAATATAGTCTTTAAAAACAGTCATTTATATTTAATGATAATTGCTATCTTGCAGCTGCTGTAAGTTACAATAATCTTAAAAATGGGATAAACAATTCACGTATTGTCATTGTACTCTATCTGCCCATTGATGTGGCATATATGTATTAATTATTAACGTGTTATTTACGCAATTGACGGTGAAATGGTGTAATATTTTTAAAACAATTTGAGTAATTATTTGCATCCTGGTGCTCTCACACCTGTCGACCTCTTTAGTAGCTGCCATATCTAAAATGTGAATCTGATCTGAGCCTATTAGCGGTCTCATGTCTGAATCTAGGGTTAGTTTAGTATCAAGGTATGGAAGAGAAATTATAGATACGAGATAAAATTTGACATAAATATAATTTTTAAATAATATTTTAGATAAAATTAGTAAATATTTTAAGTTTTCTTTTATCAAATAATTAGTAGATAAAATCGCCTTAACTAAAATTTACAGTCAAATACTTTATAACCATGATTTTTGAGTTTTAACTTCTCAATAGCAATACGAAATGGACCATAAATCAAGTCTTTAACAAAAGCATCAACTTGAAAACTCTAATTAAAAAAAATTAAATCTTATCTCTATAACAATGAATCTCCTTGTTCTAACAGATCTCTTGTTGCTTTTGATTAATAGGAAGCAACGCATACTTTTTTAGAATTTTTTTACCTAACCTGTAGCATCTTCGTTGCTATCTGTCCAGGATTTCCTCACAGCTGGCACAGATACTTCATCCATGACAGTGGAATGGGCATTGGCAGAGCTCATAAACCATCCAACGGTGCTTCAGAAAGCACAGCAAGAGATTGATCAAGTTGTGGGAAGAAACAGGCTTGTTCAAGAATCAGACGTTCCTCAGCTCCCCTACATGCAAGCCATCATTAAGGAATCATTTCGGATTCATCCACCAATTCCATTGCTTAACAGGAGAGCACTAGAAGACTGTAAAATTGACAGCTACATAATTCCTAAAGGCACTCTGTTGTTTGTGAACCTTTGGTCCATGGGAAGGGACCCCAAAATTTGGAAGAACCCATTGGAATTTCAGCCTGAACGATTCTTATTAGAGTCAAATAGCGAGATTGATGTTAGGGGATTGCATTACCAATTGCTGCCATTTGGAACTGGGAGAAGAGGCTGCCCTGGCCTCTCTCTAGCCATGCAAGAGTTGCCGACAACCCTAGCAGCTATGATTCAGTGCTTCGATTTCAAAGTAACGAGTCCCGCTGGTGTGGTTGATATGACTGAACGGCCAGGATTATCATCTCCAAGAGCACAGGATCTTGTGTGTGTACCAGTTGCACGTTGTACTCCGAGTATCCTAAATTAAAATGCACGTTGAAATTAAAGTGACTTTATAAATGTTCAGTCGGTGTCTCTGCCTAATGTGTAGTTAAGTCAAAGTTGTATCCCTATCATAATAATCAACCCTTAAGTTCTTCCTGACGTTGGAATTAATGCCGCTTTGATATGCACTTATTTATTTTTTTTAAAAGATTTTTTGTTATGCTGAATTTATGAGATGTACCGTCATTCTAAGATTTTCTCGTGATCAGATTTGTTTTGAGTCAAATTTATTTAAATAATTAATAATTAATAAATTAAAAATAAAAGTAATTAAATTTTAATCATATATTATTACTAAAATGTAGATGATATAAAATCTTAAAAATTTTAGGAGAACTCAATTTAAGAGAAGAAATCCTCATTTTTAAATTTAAAGGAACCTCTGTTTCTATTAAGGAATATTATTAAACATCTCAAATTTTTTATGTTAAAATTTTATTATAAATAATGTGGTATTCATCGATTAATTGATGAGATAATACAATTAGTTTACTTAAATTTTATAAAAAAAATTACCAACCACTTAATTAATAACGTATTATTTGAAATAAAAATTTTAGAATATCTATCATTACTCTCTATCAAATTAAAAAAGAAAGGAATGCCTCCTTCGTCTGTCATAATAATTAGGGAGCTCATTCTGCCATATTAATTAAGAACTCTTTAATAGAGTATAAAGCTATGATTCTTTACCACTGCAAATCTTAGATCATCATGTAAATGTGCAGAAAAAACGTGGTATAAAAGGTGAATGTTCAGAACATTTGGCCACTGTTTAGAAAAATTGTCAAACTATTTGGGTATTACTGTAAATAACTTCTGTTTATAGGCCAACATGTAATTATTAAAGCATTTAGCCCTGGCTAATCTTTTAGTCAACAGAGATACTTTCTAATTTCCATGAAACAAAATAAAAACCAATATAATAAAAATTAAAGAAAACAAAAAAACGTGAACATGAAGAAAAACCAATTATTTATCACAGGATCTCGTTTGTGGGCAACATTTTTCACACATTCTGTGCAAAGCAGGAGCTGTATCCATTATTCAAAACAAGAGAGATATGTAAAAAGCAGGTCCCACCCCCCCCTCCTTTTTCCTGCTAGGATTGGGAATTCTGTGTTTTCCATATCCATGCGATTGAGTCATTGAGTTTCCAAAATAGTGTAAAAAGAAGTGTTTGTATTAAAAGAAAATGTCATTTTGGAGTTTTATTAACAATTTGCTTGTGTAGGTGGAGATCCGGTATTTTCGGAATCCTTATGTGAGGAATTACAAAGAAATTTTTTCACCAAAGATTTTGATATATTTTTTGCACCATATTTGTTTTTAAGTTTATATTAGTAAACTACTTTGACACTAAAAATGATTATTTTACGCATCATTTCATCCTTAAATGAATAAAAAAACCATTTTATTCTGTAAAATTTTAAAAAATAAAAAATTATAATTACAAGAGTGCCCTTGAATTTAATAAAATAAATAAATCTCAAATCCTATACATTAATTTTTTTATAATTATAATTTCATTTAAAAATTATATGTTAATTTTTGTAATTATAATTTCATTTAATTTGTATAGGGAAGTTTCGTAATATTAATTATAGGGATCTTTTCTCATTGTGTTAATTTTTATAAACTTGCCTATACTTAATTTAATTACAAAAATTAGATGAAATTATAATTACAAGATGTTAATTATTTATAATTATAATTTCATTTAAAAATTATCATCTTAAATTTTGAGATTTATTTTTTTATTGAATTTAGGAGTATTCTTTTAATTAGATTTTTTTTATTTTTCAAAATTTTGTAGAATAAAATATTCTTTTAATTCATTTAGAGGTAAAATAATTATTTTTAGTATTAAAGTGGTTGATTGATAAAAGTTTGGAAACAAAGGTGGTGTAAAGAATATGTCAAAATTTTATAGTGGTTAGATGTATATATGAAAAAACAAAAGTGGTGCAGAGATAATTTCCATAGAAATAAATAGGTGAATTGATTAGGGTGGCGATATTTTCACCCACAAATTCTATAAATCTAGGAGAATTGATTAGGGTGGCGGTATTTTCACCCACAAATTCTATAAATCTACCCCACTTTTAAAAATAATTATAAAAAATTCATATTATTTTTTTAAATTTTAAATAAAGAAGAATTCTGAATAATTAATCAATCAAATCTTTCTTAAATTCTTAATTTATTTTTGTGATATCTTAATTTATTTTTTGTAACTTAGTTTTTTTTAATTATATTTGACAACTAAGAGTGCTTTAACCTATTTTTAAATTACTATTTTATCCTTAAAATGTGGAAGCACCAAAAATTTACTTTCACTTCAATATTTTTTATTTTATACAAATTTATTGTTTCTAAATGGTCAATTCTACTTTATTTCTATGATTATTTACCTTTGATTAAACAAATATAGTGCCTTTATGGGCCAATACTCATGTAAATTATTAAGCTATCAAATTTATATTATTTACATGTAAATTATTAAAAATTATTAGACTTCATTTAAAAAGTTAGATTATAAGTTACAAAATTAAGTGTATATAAAGTATTAGATGCAAGAACACATATTTCTTCAAGTAATTGGATCAATTTATATCATAAAGATAAAATAATTAAATAAAACTTATATTAAAACAGCCTTAATTGTTAAAAAAAAAACCAAGTTAAAAAAATAACAGTAATTTAATTGATTAATTATACAAATATTTTTGTCGATTTGTATTTATAGAAATAATGTACATTTATTGTACATATTTTTTGAAAGTGGGGTGGTTTTACAAATATAATGGGTGGAAATATCCCCACAATTGATTATTGAGGGAGATAACCTATTCTCCTACCACACTCGATTGAATCATCTATTATCATTTTCATATTGTATTTGTACTCAAAATCCTTCTCCACAAGCTTTGTTCCACCCCACTTAACCTCTCCTTTTGGCACATCCAAATACCTGAAGAAACACAACAAATTTCTCAACAACTGTCCTTAGAATTGAAAACAAAGTTTATATATAGGAAGATTAATAATTAATTTGTTTACTGAGAAGTAGTACCAGCTGCGTGCGATGGCGATGGACGTGTTAAAGAATTAATATTTCAGTCTTTTGGGGTATGGCTCCTCTTCCTCATATTCGTTACAGTTGAAACTTGCGCTTGGATCTTCTGTTGAATCTGGGCCGTACAATAAATGGATCCCACATTTTTTCACCCCGCAACACTTCAAACGTTCAGAGTAATCAGTTTGATCAAAATAGAACTGGACTGCCACTGCATCAGGAACGCCATTGTATTCCCGAAAAGAAATAAAATCCTGATGATTGAAGAAATAGTAACCCAAAAGTAAGTGATCTGACTCTACATACCAAATTAGCCCCAGAAATGTGCGTATGACATGCGGATCACAATCCTTGGGTTTGACTTCGAATTCACAGAAGAATCCAAACAAACTGTCACAATCTACATGATGGTCACCAAATGATACAATAGCGCTAAAAGCAAAGCCGAGTACTGATCTGGTTTTATTACTGATCTCCAAGGTTATAGAAGAAGAAGATCCCACACTTTGACACCTAAACCACCTTGGAATTTCATTCCCAGGTAAAATAGCATGAACACTCTTTTCCAGAAAATATCCCTGTACCAAAAAATCATAATTTTAAACCAATACTGTTAGCTTTAACTTAAAAGGAAAAAATAGCTTTGTACAAATTAATTAGAAGGAGAAAGTTAAGGCACACCTCCTCTCGTGCTTCGTTCCAATGTACAGCTGCCATGAGCTGAATTTCTTGCAGAGCATCTTCTACAATTCCTCTGACCTCATTCCGATCCAATTTAAAATTACAACTCAGGTCAATTTCATAACTTGAGAATATTAAACCAGATAATGTTTCCAGTGCCGTGCAGTGATGTGCATCCAATTCAAGTAGACTGCACGGAAGCTTTGGTAAGGATTGAAGCCTCTCGCAACAGCTTAAGTTGAGAAATTTCAACTTGGAAAGTTGTATGATGCTTTCTGGTATTCTCTCAAAATTGTTTTTTACCAGAAACAATTCTTCTAGTGAGGATAACTGACCAAGACTTTCGGGTAACTCGGTGATGCCGCAATCAGACAGGTATAAATACGTTAATGTGATAGGGAATGCTAAGCACACCTGCTTATCACCCCTGCTTTCCCTTAAACTTAGGAAACGAACGTTGTTCAAACGGAAAATGGGTGACTGTACTTCTCTCGTAGCACTTGCTTCCGCATACGAAGTATTCGACGCTTCTAATTTTCCAGGTTCGTCGGGCAAACTCTGAAGAATTGAGGAACGACAGAGGTAAAGAACTTTAAGAGATTTCAACTTGCATAAGCTGCTTGGGAGACTCTTAAGCCTTTTACAATTACTAAGAAACAACTCTAGCAGCCGAGAGAGACACCCGATGGATGAGGGCAGTTCTTCAATTGCAGTTCCAATTAAATTTATTTTCTGTATGTTACCAGCTGATGAGAACTCTGGAAGCCTCTTCAGTTTTGAGCAGCGCGAAAGATCAAGTTCTTTAAGAAACTCCAAGTGAATTCCAGCTGGAAGACTTCTCAGGCTACTGCAGAAGCTTAAATTGAGGATAACAAGCTTGTTCAGATGTGGAATCGATGAGCGGTTTGGAGTTTTAATAAAAATGTTGCAGGCAGCGGTGATTATCTGCTTTAATTTACCA
This sequence comes from Murraya paniculata, assembly GCA_030449075.1. Taxonomy (NCBI): domain Eukaryota; kingdom Viridiplantae; phylum Streptophyta; class Magnoliopsida; order Sapindales; family Rutaceae; genus Murraya; species Murraya paniculata. The sequence goes on from JAEVFN010000069.1 coordinate 357,693, forward strand.
TGATGCTGCTTCGACAAAAAAAAGGCCAAGACAAATCATTAGCGCGTATGAATATGATAATTAAACATTATTACATGAAAAGAATATATTTAGATAATATCGATTCTGATATGTTTATATGGCCACTGAGAAGAAACGTATATGTGTGTATGTTTCAAATTGGAATTTTAAAGTGTGGAAAAGTTTGGAAAAACGTATAAACCAATTTAAGCATTTTAAGTTTTAAGCCTTTAAAATCTCGTAGTTTTAAAGATTTCTCGAACTTTTGCGTACTTTAAGATTCTGGACCAGAAAACTGCTATATGTATAAAAACTCATAGTCATTATAGATTATATTTTTGGAAGATAAGAATCTCTCTTTTATGATGATTGATTACTTAATTACATTATATCATTTAACATTTTGTATAAAGGGTGAGGTTATTTGAACTCTATAAATTATTTTGAATACTCATATTTTTATAAAAGGGTGGGCTATTTGAATTTTCTCTCTACACCCTCTTTTTAATTAATTAAATTTTTAATTATCAAAATAATATTTAATAAAATTTCTGCATAAACGCTTATCTCTCTTTTTCTTCCAATTCTCCATGTTCTTATTCTTTTGTACCTCACCGATTCGCTTGATATTTGTTTTGTAATGTAAAGTTGCGAGTAAAGGTTTGACTTTAGGCTCTCACAAACTTAAAGCAATAAAATTCACCTAATGAAATATGAAGAGTTTTTTTTTTTTTCCAAACCACGAAAGCAATAAAAATTTATTTTCCTTCAAGTCTTCAAAAAGAAAAATTAACATATGTGCTAACTCTAAAACCATAAAGGAGATTAATTGGTATTTCAAAAAGGATGTAATGAATACTTTAAAATAAAAAATAGCATTAGTTGCAAAAATCCAACGTCGGTGGAATATTATTATTTAAACAACATTTCCAAGATCTAATTGTTAGAACGAAATTATGAGAGAAATAAAGAATTAAAACCAAATGTTTGAAACTTGAATGAGAAAGAAAGTCAACGCTTAGTTTCAAGAGGTGACGCTAGAGCTCCTTCAAAGTCAACGTTTAGTTTCAAGAGGTGATGCTAGAGACTAGGGAGACAATATTTGCAATCATAAAGAGAGAGAAAGAGATCAATGAAAGATAATTTTAGAATTTTAGAATTTTTTAAATTTTATTAATGAATTTATTTTTTAAAATTGATGTAGAGAAAAATTTAATGGGTTCAAATAACTTTACCTTTTATATAATTATTTATTATCAAAATATCCTAGAAGTAAATTACTGTTGAGGGCCGTATGTTATAAACAAATATAACATTATTACTTTGAAACTCATTTAACACACTCATTCTAGCTTTCATTTTCTTACATTCAAACCCTAACATGCGTAGATGACTAACTTTGCCTTTCCATGCGTTGCAAATTCAACATATTTCTCCTTGTACTCAGCTTGCTGATGCATTAGCCAAGCATGCTCTTGGCGCTTGTGTCTAATTTTCTGGCTTGGATGAAAAAGTTTTCATGCCATATAATTGACTTGTTTCCTTTCATTTTTCATTATTAGGGATCTCATGCAATTCTGTTTCCATTCCAAAAAAAAAAAATTGTTGAAAATTGAAATTGGTATCCAGGGAAAGAAACCAAAAAAATAAAAATAAAAGTAACAGACAATGAACATAGAAAATAAGATGATTTATTTTCTTTTATAATATTCTGATACTTGATTTTGTGAACAAAAAAAAAAATTCATACAAGAAACGCATGTCTAGAGTTATTTTTTGAGTGAGTTATAATTTTTTTATTTGTAGATTAATTAAATATAGTTAATTTAAAAAGAGTTAATTGAGGATTTTTGTCATTTTAAAGTGTGCATAAAGTAATATCCAATTCTTTAATTTAGTAGATGAGCGGACAAAAAAATAGAGTGTTCAAAGTAATTTTTTAGAATGCAAATAGCCACATCCTTATATAAATTAGGTGTTAGAGCCACTTCAAGTGAATAAAAATGAAATCTATCATTTTTCATATTATTCTTTAAATTTTTCAGTACTTAACCATTATATATATAGAGAGAAAGGGAGAGATGATCTGGTCCAGGATTCTAGACTTTGCTAAAGTTCAAAAAATTATTAAACCATATAGTTTAACACTATAATGCTATTGCCCTATTTAACTATGTGATTTAATATTTTTTCTGAACTATAACAAAGCCTAGGATATATATATATATATATATATATATATATATATATATATATATATATATATATATGCCTTTTTTCTTTCTTTTTTAGATTAATATTTGACATAAAATTTATAAATCACAACTACTTCAATGGTTAATTAGATTTTTCGCTATTTGACACTTATATTACTGCTCCTTAAGATATGTCAAATCTAGAAGTCATGCTCATACGTATCTTATTGTAAAGGAAAATTAATAACTATTAGACCCCATAAATTTTTTAATAATCTTTTTCTTCTCTCTCCTCTCTATGATATAGGGGCATGTTTGGTTAGAAGAAATAAGAGAAGAGAACAGGAAAGGAAAGGAAAGAGGTAGGCAGAAAATGAAGGAAAAGGAGATCAATATTAAGTTTTATTATTTGGTTTGACATGGAATTATTTTTTCTTCTCTTACTTTTTTCCCCTTTCTTGTCGTTTCCTCTCTTTTCCTTTCTTTTCATTTCTTGAAACTAAACATGTTTAATTTATTTATAATACTTTCCATCAAATACATGGTGAAAGCATAATCGACACCCAAAAAAAAAAAAAAAGACATTAATGAACCTAAATGCCCAAAAAAAAATATTTATTTCTTGTCTTTTCATTTCTGTAATATTTAAAAAAAAGTTATAGTTGATGACAGAAATAGAAAAAGCATAAAAAATGGATCCAATGAATACAATAGAGAGACAATTAATTTGATGCTATTATGAGGACATCTTATCCGGCTATTGAAGAGAGCAGATTTTTAGATTTCGGTTTGAAGATTTTTAGCTTTCATACTAATATTAACACAAAAAAGAAGTGAAAAAACTCTTAGAAATCAAAATCTTTTTGCTCAGACCCGAATTAAGCCAGAGACTAAAACTTCTTAAAGACAATGAGCCTAACTTGAAGCTTGTTCTTGTTGTTGTAACATATCATTATTTACCGATTCAAAAAGGAAACCATGTCAGTATTAATATTAGTCATAAGATTAATTGTAGGTAAAACGTGAAAAAATAGGCTCTCGAACTAGCTCCTATATAAGGATATATAGACATACCTGGATACCATCGCAAAGTTGTTGAATATTGCTGTGGGGCATTTCAAGTAAAACAAGTTTTTCTGGATGAATACTTGAAGGCAATGATTTCAATGGATATCCATGCCAGTGAAGATACCTCACTTCAGCAAATCCATGGCCTTGCAAATAAGACACCTTACATTTGTTCCCTCCATAAATTGATGAGCTATAGAACTTCAATAATCTCAATTTAGGCATCTTTGTAAAAGTATTAGGATTTAGGTGGACCTCTTTCACTTTATACATATCCAAGCAGATGCCCTCAATTTTTTCAGTCCCCTAATAATCAATAAACGACCAAAAAGTTAAAATCAAATTTATATAATTCAAGTTGATAGTTGTCCTTAGGCAGTAAAAGACTTAATTGTACACCTACGTACAAAATAACACAAGTAATATCTAAATATTAAAATTATGTATGTTTAATGTATGCTATAAAATTTACAAAGTAAATTATTTATAAAATCGATTATATACAAGTCATGGCAATTAAAATTTATTGTTATATCATCTATTCACTAATTTTTTCTTTAATAATCGACACTCTAGTCCTAATTGTAAGATATAAATATTTGTGTATCAAGTACGTTAATGCAGTATTATTCCAAGATAATGATCCCCGAACAAAAGGCTTACCGTATTATATGTAAGAACTTCATAGACGTCCTCGTGATGCCACAACCGGCTACGATTTTTAGGATTTTTTGATTCTTTCCCGACAATTTCCCTACCCAATTCTTGTAACAAATCATGCATTGTTATCTTGTTGTCATATGAGTTAATAACAACGAGAGACTTATCAACAAGAACACTTATTCCTATTTCTGGGTAGAAGCCGCTTGCATCAAGGAATTTCATTACTAGATCTACATCCTCACCGTTAAAGAAACAAGCAACATCTAGGAAAATGTTCTTCTCTTCATCGTCTAAACCATCGTAACTTACCTTTAGTGCCTCTTGGATACTCGGATGGAGATTTCTTATCAATTTGTTTATCGCACTTTCCCAGACTTCTTTTTCTTTTTCAAATAGATAGCATCCCAAAATTTCAAGAGCTAATGGAACACCTTGGGCAAATTGCATTACCCTGCTTGACAGTTCCTCGTAACCTACATCAGGATGGTTTTTTTTGAAGGCATGTCGACTAAAAAGCTCAAGTGCATGATCATTTCGTAATTCCTTCACCTCATATATTCCTTTGACACCACAATTTCTAAGCACTTGTTTATTTCTCGTTGTTATTATGATTCGACTCTCTGCCATGAACCAATCAAGACTTTTGATTAGGGATTTTGTCTGTTTGAAACAAGTGACATCATCAAGAACGATAAGGACTTTCTTGCGGCGGAGCCTTGTAAAGCTATGGGCAATATCAGGAGCCTCATTTTCATTCCGTAATAACGTTGAAAGAAGTTTTTGTTGCAAGCAAGCTAATCCTCCCGGACTTTGTGATTCTTCTCTAACATTTTGAAGGAAGCAAGAACCTTCAAAACTACTAGAGATTTTGTCGAAAACAGATCTGGCGATTGTTGTTTTGCCTATACCACCAATGCCCCAAATCCCTATAGCATAAACATCATTCGACTCAATACCTAATAGAGATTCAATTTCCTCGACTCTTGATTCTACTCCAACCAGCTGGTTTTTGTTATCACGCGGCTGAAACACTTCAGCCAGTCTCTTCAAAATGTGATTAACAACTTCATTTATGAGTTCCGATTCAGGCCTAGTAAATACATAAAATTAGCAGCAATAACTTCAAATAGGACGGATTTGTGACAGATATAAAATAAGGAAGAATGTCAGTTTCTCCTATTGAAATTAATATATAAATATTTTAAAAATAGTAGGAGTAAGTAATATATATTTATTTCAATAGTAGAACTGACAGTCTCCTTATAAATTAATAATTCTTGAATTACAAGAATATTGTATGAGATTGAAATTGCTTAAAAAACAACAGAACAGCATTAATTTGTTAAAATATATTATAAGCTTCTCGTGCTTTTATTATTAATTCCGTCAAAATTCTTTTATAATTATAAGAGTTCAAAAGGGGGCAGTCAAGAAACCTAGAATTTGATCCTAAAAAAATTTAAATGTGCAGTTTAGCATCTGGAAACTTTAACTAAGAGTGTTGCGTGATTTTTATTTACAGTGTTTAAATATTAGTATGAGAAATTAAAAGTAACTTTTCACCTGATGTTAAGATAATCAAAGCCAGACAGAGCGGCTGCTTCTCTCAATCCCTTCCTCCAAGTCTGCAGCTTCTCCGAATTTTCCTTAAATCTTTCTTCAAGCTTCGAAAATGAAATCCCAAAAGACCCAGTTTGGTTTCTCACGTCCGATGGATCAACGCGATAGAAAACCGGTATCACAATCTGTGCATATTCTTTCTTGCACTCGAGGATCTTCACAAGTTCATCGAGACACCATCTGGAAGATGCATAGCCTTCAGAGAAAATGACAACTGAAATGGCTGATGCTTCAATTGCATTCACAAGTGACTCTGAAACTTCATCTCCTCTGTTCAATTGGTCGTCAGTGAAAGTTTGGATATTTTGTCGACACAGAGCTGAATAGAGATGACTAGTAAAGTTGTCGCGGGTGTCCTCTCCTCTGAAACTAAGAAAAACATCATACTTCTTGTTGTTTCGAGGAGGAAAAGAAGAAGAAGAAGAAGCCATAACAGAAAGCAGCTGAATTGATTAGAGAGAGATTTTCATCAGATGAAAACAATTATTGAACCCAGATCATGAACGTGACTGTGCAGAATATATAGATTCTTGGAAGCGTCCGGAAAGTTTCGTGATGATTTCATCTCATTTTTCAAGCACTGTGTGGATAATAATTTCAATCGAAGATGTAACCATGAAAGTGCACGCGATTCTTTGACTTTTAGATTTATTTGAAATTAGAACACGGCGTAAGCTTTATTTAGCAAATAACTTAATGGAAGATGCCTTGAGTAACAACACCTGTGGTTGGTGACTCGATCGGTAATTTGATTAAATTTTATACTAATTCAGGTTCTGTTGACTTGGCAATATTTAAATCTGGAAAATATTCATGAAGGGAATTTAATTATCAATAAAATTAAAAAAAAATCATGGACAGCGATTCTTCGAAATTTCATGAATGAAACATTTGCATTTAAACAGCTAGAAAAAATAAAAATTATATAACTCACCAACTATAGGGGAAGATACAAGGAAGAAGAGGAACAAATTCTAAAATTACAAATCATAAATTGGGACTTTAAAAGTAATAATAATTATTGCTGAAGTAATAATAATTACTGCTGAAACAATAAGTACAGCAATGAGATAACAACATAAAATATAACATAAGAATAGAATGCAAATTGAGCTCTGTGTGATAGTTTCTTTAAAATAGATTCACTTCCTACTGTCAAGTGCTTTAGGATTTGATGGTGTTGGTTTCCCAAAATACAACGGTGATGAAGGTTCTGGGGCAGTGCCAGATGATTCCACAATGAACTATTTGCACTTTCACAATTAAGTGGAACACTCTTCAGCCTCGAGGATGTTGACGTTAATAAAAAAAGGTTGGGCTATTTGCACTCTAACGATTATGTTGAATACTCTATTATTTTCCATGGTCATATAGTAATTTTAAAAAAATTAAATTTTACTTCATACACTCTTTAAAATTTTGAAGAAATCCTTACTGAAACTATTTAGATTAATTAACTTTATTTGCTTGAAACACCAATTAAACTATTCAGCACACCCAATTTTAAGAGATTTAACACATACTTACACCAATATAATCATATAAGTTGTAAACAAATTATTTCAAATATTTTTAGTTATTAATTTTTATTTATTTTCGTTCAATATTAAATTTTGCATCCTAAACAACATGTAATGAGTGATAAGGAAAGAACTCAATCATTAGAAAAAATCTTGGAGACTAATTTGGCGTAATGCAGAGCACTATCAAAGGGATTTCCAACGTCTAGATTATCTCCATAAAATATCTCAATTAAATACAATTCGTTTATAAATATTCCTTTTACGCTAACTGTACATAAATCAGTGGCTATTGTTTTGGCCATTAGTTAGGATAACAATAGCTTAACTTTGGGCCACTTGCTCTTTTTATCTCACAAATTGCTTGTATAAATTCATTGTTTGAGTTTTAATAAAAATCAACCAATTCTCTCACGCTTCTATTTTCTTCATGGTATCAGAGCTTTTCGTGAGATTTTCAACAATGGCCAATAAGGAACCCTCTCTAAACATTCAATCATTCCACCAATGCACCAGCCTCATCTCAATCCATCTCAGCCCATCTAATTTTTTGTTATGGAGATCGCAAGTCCTGCCATTGGCTCGAAGCCTTGGAGTTTTGCATAATCTAACAGAAAAAGAGAAGCCAACAGCTGAAGTTGTAGATGAAAGTGGTAACAATACACAGAATCCTAAGCTCGATGCTTGGATAAATAATGATAACCTTTTAACCTCTTGGTTACTAGGAAATATGACTGAAGAAGTGCTTGGAATGGTCATCGGAGCAGAATCTGCCTATGAGGTATGGAGCTCTCTTGAAGAGCAATTGCTGCCTAAGATAAGAGAAAAAGTGGTTCACTTAACGGATCAGTTGCAATCCTTGAAAAAGGGATCACTGACAATAGATGAATACCTTAGGAAATTCAAAGCCATCAGTGATAGTCTAGCTGCAGTAAACAAACCATTGGATGATGTAGATAAGGTCTTTCAATTAGCAAGGGGCCTTGGAATGGAGTATAAAGATTTCAACAAGCCTTTCTAAGCCAACGTGGTAGAGGGAGAGGCAATGGTGGCAGGTTCAACTCTAGAGGTAGAGGTTTTGCACCAGCTAGACGTTCTGGAAATAATGGAGTGCATAATAAAAATCAAAAAGCAACAAATAACAATGAAATCAAAGGCAATCAAAGTGGACAACCCTCCAAACAACAACCGCAACATGAAGCAACTGATAGTGGTAAAATAGTTTGTCAAATTTGCTTTAAGGCTAATCATACTGCTCTTGAATGCTGGAACAGATTCAATTATGCATACACCTCTGAAGATATTCCTTGTGCACTTGCTGCGATGCAAATGGAGGATGAAGACAATAACCCCAATTTTTATGCTAATTCAGGAGCTACAGCACACATCACCAACGACTTAGGTAACATAACAAAAATTGCACCATATAAAGGTAATCAATCCTTATATGTAGGCAATGGAGAAAGCTTAAAAATAACTCATGTTGGTGAAACAAACATTAAAACAAACCATGGTAACTTAAACCTTAAAGACGTGCTTGTACTACCTGGTATTAAGAAGAATCTCTTATCTATAGGAAAACTTACTACTGATAATTCTTGTATTGTTGAGTTCGCATCAAAAAGTTTTGTGATTAAGGATCAACAGGGTAGGACTCTAGGCAAAGGACATAAAAAGGGAGGGCTATACGCTCTTGACGGCTCTACAGAGCAAGCATTCACAGCAATTGCAAGAAATAAGGCACCATTTGACATTTGGCATCAACGGCTGGGCCATCCAAATTCAAAATTTCTGAAATATCTCCAAGAGAAACGCCTTATAGATGTTTCTAGTTGGACAAAATCTCAGTCCATCTGTATCAGTTGTCAAATGGTAAAGAGTTGCAGACTTCCCTTTAAATCTTTCAATAAAATTGCCGAATTTCCTCTTGAAAAGATACACTGTGACTTATGGGGTCCTGTTCCCATTCTATCAAATCAAGGATTTAGATTTTATGTAATTTTTGTTGATGATTATTCTCGTTTTACATGGATGTACCCATTACAAAATAAATCTAACTTCTTTGATTGTTTCCTTAAGTTTCAAAACCTTGCAGAGAACCAATTTGACAGCCGAATCAAGGTTTTCCAAAGCGATGGAGGAGGAGAATTCCAATCAACAATTCTGAAAAATCATTTACAAAAATGCGGAATTCTCCATCAGTTATCTTACCTTCATACGCCTGAGCAAAATGGCATTGCCGAAAGGAAACATAGACACTTGGTGGAGACAGGTCTAACATTGCTATTTCAAGCAAATCTGCCTCAAAAACTTTGGGTTGACGCCTTCCTAACAGCAACATACCTAATCAACCGATTGCCTTCATCAACTCTGAAAATGGATAGTCCATTTTTTAAGTTGTATAACTGGCAGTCTAATTATAATTTCTTAAGAATTTTCAGTTGTAGATGTTTTCCACACCTCAGAAAATATGGTAAGAATAAATTCTCCAAAAAGACGTACCCATGTATCTTCATTGGGTATAGTTCAAATCACAAGGGGTATCGGTGTCTTGATCCTATTTTTAGTAAAGTCTACATATCCAAGCATGTTGTATTTGATGAATCATGTTTTCCTTTTAACAAAAATATTAATAAAGTTGATGTTTTGCAGCCCACTATTCCAGAGATGACAACATTCCCTGATATGTCACAGTGGAGCAAGGAAACAAGGGAGACAAATCATCAATCTTCAAAGGAAAATATAACAATGTCACGTAATCCACCATGTCGTGATACTTGCTGTGAAGTATTAGATGCTTAAAAAAGCCAAGACACTAATACCTTTGCTGAACAGCCTCATAATGTTGATGAAATGCTCTCAAATTCTCTGCCTCTATCACAAAACAATAGCCAGCCACAAGAACAACTCATACATGATCAAAGTGCAGAACCATCAGATATTGATCAAATAGATATGATTGATTCACAACAACACTTTCATGTTCATGACCCTAATGGGTTAGGAGAAAACTTATTCATTGAATTAGTTATTCCTAATAACACTAACACTTTTCAAAATATTTCAGGTGCCAAAAATGCTTCAAATATAAACCAAGCAGAAGCCTCAGTCAACACACACAACATGATTACAAGGCATAAACTGAAACAGAATCCAGCCTTGGCTAGTGATATGGAGCTGATCACACAACATGCCCCTTCATCGACAGAACCAAAAACTTACAAATCTGCACTCAAATTTCCATGTTGGTTTAAAGCAATGGAGGAAGAAATTCATGCCCTGAACACAAACCAAACATGGTCTCTCGTTCCTCGACCAAAGGATGTGAATGTCATAGGATCAAAATGGATCTTTCGAACAAAATTCAAAGAAGACGGAATTGTGGACCGCTACAAAGCTCGCTTGGTAGCTCAAGGATATTCTCAAGTTGAAGGATTGGACTTTGAAGAAACCTTTAGCCCTGTGGTGAAGCCAACAACAATATGATTAATCCTTGCAATTGCCGTCACTTCAAATTGGACAATGAGACAACTGGATGTGAAGAACGCATTTCTTCATGGTTTTCTCAAGGAAACAGTTTACATGGAACAACCACCAGGATTCAAAAGTCTTGAGCAACCTGACCGTGTTTGCAAATTACAACGCTCTCTCTATGGTCTTAAACAAGCACCTAGGGCTTGGTTTGACCGTCTATCTCAATATCTTCTTCATATTGTTTTCACTTGTAGCAAAGCTAACTCTTCCATTTTTATTTACAAAACTAACACAATAATTGTTCTTCTGTTGGTTTATGTAGATGATGTTGTCATAACAGGTAACAACAATGACTTCGTCAACAATCTAATTCATAAGCTTAGCACTGAATTTGCGTTAAAGGATCTTGGGAAGCTCCAATACTTCCTCGGCTTAGAAATAAAATATATCTCAGGAGGAATATTTATTACTCAATTAAAATATACAAAGGACTTGTTGTACCGTGCCAAAATGCTCAGTTGCTCTCACTTTAAAACTCCAATGGCCATAAAAGATCTGCACAAACCTGGAGACAACAAGCACACCAATCCTACCGAGTATAGAAAACTTGTTGGGGCGCTTCAATATTTAACTTTTAGCAGACCAAATATTGTTCAAGCTGTGAACAAAGTCTGTCAAAAACTTCAAAGCCCCACAATAGGCGATGTAAGTGCAGTAAAAAGGATACTTAGATACCTCAAGGGAACAATGGACTATGGACTTCGCTTTCTCTCTCAAAGCTCTCTAACTTTAAATGATTTTTGTGATGCAGATTGGGGTGGCTGTAAAGAAACTCGAAGAAGCACAACAGGATACTGTATATATTTGGTAGTTAATTGTATTTCTTGGTCCTCCAAGAAGCAGCCGACAGTTTCCAAGTCAAGCACTGAAGCAGAATATCGATCTCTTGCTTCAACTACAGCAGAAATAACATGGCTTACTTTCCTCCTACGTGACATTGGCATTCCCCTCCATCAGCCACCGCAACTATTTTGTGATAACCTTAGTGCACTACATATGACTATCAATCCAGTGTTTTATGCTCGGTCCAAACACATTGAAATCGATTACCATTTTGTCCGAGAAAAAGTCACACTAGAAGCACTTATTACAAGGTTTTTGCCCTCTACAAAACAAATTGCTGATGTATTTACAAAACCATTGGCAAAGCAATCTTTCCTTCAGTTTCGGTACCAACTGGGAGTTCACTGCATTCCACCCTCCAGCTTGAGGGAGGATGATAAGGAAAGAACTCAATCATTAGAAAAAATTTTGGAGACTAATTTGGCGTAATGCAGAGCACTATCAAAGGGATTTCCAACGTCTAGATTATCTCCATAAAATATCTCAATTAAATACAATTCGTTTATAAATATTCCTTTTACGCTAGCTGTACATAAATCAGTGGCTATTGTTTTGGCCATTAGTTAGGATAACAATAGCTTAACTTTGGGCCACTTGCTCTTTTTATCTCACAAATTGCTTGTATAAATTCATTGTTTGAGTTTTAATAAAAATCAATCAATTCTCTCACGCTTCTATTTTCTTCAATGAGAACATACCAATAATAATAAAAAAATACTATAAAAAAAAAAGAAAAAAGGAGAAGAAGACAAAGAACAAGAACAATAACAATAACAGGATGAAAAGCTTAAAAAAAAAGAAGTTGTTTCACAATAGTTTTGTTCTATTTTATTTTTGAAAAAATAAAAAGTATCACATCTACCTTGCAATCAAGATTTTTTTAGAATATTGGTTTCCTCATTTTTCATCAAGTATCGATTAAAATGTTAGAAATGACAGTTTTCGGATGTAAAACATGAGAATTACACATTGAATAATAACGGTAATATATGGGTGTTCAAAGTAATTATTTAATATTGATTTCTAATGAATTATCCTTAATAGTAGTAATTCACATGATGGATATTTTTGTAATAATATTTTTTTATTAAAATTAGTGTTCAAAAGTATTTTTAGAGTATAAATAACCTTACTCTTATTTTTAAAAAAAAAAAGAAAAAAGAAAAGAGAAAAGATAAAACTAGGAGAATTACTTATCGAGGGAGATAACCATACTCGATTGAATCATTTAATATCATCTCCACGTCGTATTTGTACTGAAATCCCCCTATGCAAGCTTCGGCCTACTCCACTCCACTTCTCTTTTTGGCACATCCAAATACCTGAAGAAACACAATTAATTTTGTTAATTAATTACCATCGTTAAATGAAGAGAGACATAAATGTCATTCTGTTCTAAGTAAAGTATTATATACGAAACACAGGCGTGCATACTTTTTCAAATTGTGAACTTGTACATAGTTGATTCCAGTTGGGCGAATCGAAATTGCTGCAATTCAGCGTTGCATCGCCAAGAGTTACATATAAGTTTGTACGCAAATGTTGGCACAAGTTATTTTATTTTATTTTATTGTCATTATTATTCTTTTGGTTCTTTTAATTTTAATATAGCAAAGTTGTCTGGGTGTCCTTTCCTGTGAAACTAAGAAAAACATCACACTTGTTTGGAGGAGAAAGAGAAGGAGCAGAAGTAATAACAGAAACAGTTCAATAGATCAATAGAGATTTTGATGAGATAAATATAATTACTAAGATAACGTTAGTTTTTTTATTCAAAATTTAAATAGATTTGAATACAAATATTTAAATGACATATTTATTTTTTTAATATCCGAATATAAATTACATCTTATTTGTTTTTATAAATAAAAAACATCTTAAGTATTATTATTTGACATTTGTGTCCCTGTAAATTAAAATAAAAAAATTAGATTTTACATTTTAAGAAATAAATATATCCAACAAAGATATTTTTGAAATATAATATTTATTTTTTATTTAGACATTTTCTCATTCATAAAAAAGTTATAAAAGTTTACTTTCTTTATTCAGATATAAATATATAAAGAACATAAATAAGTTAAAAACACAAAAAAATAAATTTTAAAAAATTCAAAAAATAATAAAATTTTATACTTTAAACGTTTAGCAATCAAGCCCAAGTCAAAAAAAAAATAAATTTTATTTTCTTCTCATTTTCCAACCCAACCTTTCTGGACAATAAAAACAATTCATGGAAGAAGCAAGCCTAAAATGTCCACCTAATTTGCTGACCTTTTAGATTATTTTAGTCGAAATTAGAGACACTGCGATATTCCAACTCAAAGCCAAATAACTTTACTTGGCCCAATTTCTAGTTCGATCCACATCATAGCAAGCCCGAGTAAAGAAGTGGATCCGACGAACTCGTAATAAAAAATTCAAGCTATCAATCGGAGCATAAATGATCCTTGATCATCAACTTAAGATAAATAAATAAATAGTGTGTGGCAGCTTACGTCCAATACAAAGTTGTACTTGATAGCTTAAGATATGTTGACAATCAAACAACTGAACTTTTGGGTATCATTCTTGAGCCAATGTACGTTATATTTCATGTCTCAAAATTAAAACTTATATTATTTAGTCTCTTCAACGTTAAATTGACAATTTCCTCTTTAAATCAGATTCAGGCCTAGCAAATAAAAAATTATACATAAGCATTAAGTTCATCTACAACAAAAATAGAAAACCACAAAATTACTAATTTAAAGCAGAGGTTGAACTTCTTCGACTAACGAAAATAATTAGAAAAATATGCTTAATCTTGAGCATAATGATTTATTATTTTCCATTTAAATTCATTTTCAAAATTTAGTAATATTAAAACTATAAAAATACATATAGAGAAATTATAAAAAATTCAATGAAAGAAACACTTGCATGTAAAAAAATTACACCTGTGCACGAAAAAAATGCCAATAGTTATGGATATAATAATCATGTACTGTGCAAATAACTTAACTTCTGATTGGTAGTTAATAAATAAAAATAATAAAAAGATAAATCTTACTCATATATATACTATTAGTAAATGACATATGATAGAAAATCTTTAAAAACTCAATAAAACTCAATTCAAGAGAAGATCCATTCAAACAGTTTTACAATACTTAGTATTTACAGTACTAAGTACATCATCATGTGCTTTCATACATTATACCCTTAATTTGATAAGGTAAAATTTAATTCTCAGATGTGAATTTGGGTTAAATGCACATCCCACGAAAGTTGTTTTTTTCAAAAAATTAATTTATTCTTTTGTATATTTGATGAGTATATCTTAATCAGTATATATATATATATATATATATATATATTTAAATGTATATCTTAATCATTCGGACATTGGTAAAAACACTTTATTCTAAGATGGTGACGGCGCAAGCAAAATACATTCTCCGTGCCCTTAACCCTACGCAAGTGTTATATTGAAGCCATAGGTCAATTTACCCTGGAAGCTATTATTATACTTGACGGGAATTCTGCGAAGAGAAAATGGATTATGGGAGTGTGCGGCTTGAACTATTTATCGGGCCGTCGACCGGTATTGCGAGATCATTTACTAATGGCAGATGTGGCACGAGCCCTCTACATTATCAGATCCCTGCCGGGCTCATAAAACTACCAGTTAATTCATAGAGCAAACATATTTTTTAGCTTTTGCAAATACTGTTCATCACATGCAAAGTTAAGGATTGACATGTGACTTTGAAATGATTTCAAACTCTTATGAAAATATAATGAGCAGAGAAGCGCATAAAAAAATAGTTTTCCTTTTGATGGAAAAAAAAAAAAAAAAAAGCCGATTCAGAGTAAAAGAGAGTGGAACTGTGTTATGATGCAATTTGAAAAATTGAAAACGAAGTTTCTTATTCACAAACATGAGCAGCAAGCTTTTCTAAAATGTGCAAAACCTTTTTCAAACTTTCAGTAACAATAGTTTTTGTTTTTGGAAAACTTTAAAAATAAAATCAAAGAATGGCAGTGTCAAAGTACTTCAAAAGAATATATTTGATAGAGGATAATTTTAAAATTTACAAGAGTGTGTATAGAAAAATTTGATTTTTAAAAATTTTTAAATAAGTGCGTCAGATAAAAAAGTGTTCAAAGCATTTTTAGAGTGCAAATAGTCACATCTTAATATTACATTTAAGAATACTTTAGAGATTAACTAACTGATCAAATGTGAAGGTTAAAACCAAGGCTTATGCATAGGAAGATTAATTTATTTATTAATTGAAAAGTTGTACCATCGGCAATGGCGATGGATATGGATCTATTCAACAATATTTCAATCATTGCAGTAGATAGTTCGGATTATGATTGTCTTATGATCTGATGTTGTATTGAGCAAAACTCATGTGGTGATTTTCATTGAATATTCTGTTGAATCTGGTGCGTACAATAAATGGAACCCACTTTTTTAACCCCGCAACACCCCAAACGTCTAGAAAACACAGTTTTCTTATAAACCTGGAGAGTCACTGCCTCAGGAATGCAATTGAATTGAAGAAATGGATTAGAATCCCATTCATTGAAGAAACAGTGCCCCAACAGTAAATGATCTGACTTTACATAACGAACCAGGCCCATAAATCTCTGTATGACAAGCGGATCACAAGCTTTGGGTTTGACTTCGTATTCACAGAACAATTCAAACAGTCTCCTTTTTCCGAAATGATGGTCCCCAAAAGCTACAAGAGCGGTAAAAACAAAGCCTATGACTCTCTTTTTATTACTGAAGCAACCTGCGGGTCGTGGTCGCATCTCCAAGATTATAGGAGAAGATCCCACACTTTGAAACATAAACCACCTTGGAATTTCATTCCCAGGTAAAATGACAAAGCCATTCTTTGATAGAAAATATCTCTACACCAAAAGAATCATAATTTTAAACAAATATTAATTGTTAACTTTACTTTAAAGAAAAAATATAAATTTGGAGAGAGTTAATTAAAGACACACCTTCTCTCGAACTTGCTTCCAATGCGCAGTTGCCACAAGCTGAATTTCTTGCAAAGCATGTTCCAGATTTCTTCTGACCTCATTTCGATCCAATTTAAAATTATTACTGAGGTTAGAATACTGATAAGGAGATTCATAACTTGAGAATATTAAACCTGATGATAATGATACCAGTGCGGTGCAATGATGTGCATCCAGCCATTGTAGTTTGCATGGAAGCTTTGGTAAGGATTGAAGCCTCTGGAAATCACTTAAAGTAGAGAAATTTCAACTTAGAAAGTTGCATGATAGTTTCTGGTATTCTCTCAAAATTGTTTTTCTCCAAATACAATCTTTCTATTGAGGATAACTGACCAAGACTTTTAGGTAACTCCGTGATGCCACAATCAGTTAGACATAAACACGTTAGGTCAGTCACGTGCAAGCCATCTAGAGATAATGGGATAGGTAATAATAAACCCATCCCCTTATCACCCCTGCCTATTATACCAGTTCCTTCGGCATACAAACTGTTCGAAGCTTCTAAATTTGCTAGTTCATCGGGCAAACTCTGAAGATTTGAGCAACCTCTGAGATAAAGATACTGAAGAGATTTCAACTTACATAGGCTGCTTGGGAGACTCTTAAGCCTTTTACAATGAAAGAGGCACAATTCCAAAAGCCGAGAGAGGCACCCGATGGATGAGGGCAGTTCTTCAATTGCTGTTCCATTCAACCATATCTCTTCTATGTTACCAGCTGATGAGAACTCTGGAAGACTCTTCAGTTTGGAGCAGCCCGAAAGATTAAGCTTTCTAAGCAATTCCAGATGAATTCCTTCTGGAAGTCTTTTCAGGCTTTTGCAACGGCTTAGATTGAGGATAACTGGCTTGTTCAGATGTGGAATCAACGAGGGGCTTGGAGTTTTGGTAAAAATATTGCAGGCTGAGATGATTATCTGCTTTAACATACCATGATGCTGCTGGGACCCAAAAAAGTTAAAAAATAGAGGCCAAGACTTACAAATCATTAATTAATTACCATACATGATAATTAAGCATAATGATAAGATCATTACTTTATTTAAAGAATTTATTTATTTAATTTAATTTTTATTAGTTATTTTATTTTAATAGTATAATTATTATCTAGTAGTGGGTTAGCCGTTTGTGGTTTTGTGGGAATTATTTGCGGGGATTGTGGGGGTTAGCTGCCTATTTTTAGGATATGGACGGAATATGATATTTTGTATTAATACACAATGGAAAAGTTTAAAATGATTATAATATTACAATTATTGCTTGCGTTGAATTGTATTTGAGAGTTCATTAGTTTCTGGAATAATCAATGCTTATTTTGAAGATTTAAATTTTCTTAAATTAACCTATTTTTACTCTTCTCTATAATCTAGACCTCCAAATTAAACACCTGAAAAGCTAGTAATTCATTGTTTTATAAAGATTTTCTTTTTCATTTTATTTTTGTTTTAAATTTTCTTTTTCGTTACTCTAATCATATGACAGGTATATTTAGCAAGAATCATTGTGATTAAAGCATGCATAACAATGGTAAGAAATCATAGCTATTATGAATATAATTATATATTAGGAAAATGAATTTCTAATTTATTATGATTGATTGCTTACTTCTATATCTGTGAACATTTTGTATGAATAAATTAATTAGTTGAAATGAATAAAATTGAAGATTATCTTCGTCATCTTGTTGTTTAGTTAAATCTTTCATTACTTAAATATGGCATATATATTGAGAAGTAGGTTCGGTTGCCATTTTTCTTAAAATAATACTTGACAAGAAATCTAAGGTTTTGAATCGCAACTACATATATTTTAACGGTTAAGATGAATGTTTGTATGTATCGCTATTTAAACAGAAAATTAATAACTAGTAGACACCATAAACATAAAGTTTTAATAACTATACTACCCTCTCCTTAATTTCTACGCACGATATACCTTCATTCCTCTTAAAATTTTTAACTTTCACACAATAATTAAGGCACAAAAAATCCAAACTTGAAACTTATTCCTTTTGAGGATACAGGGAAAAAACTGTTAGAAATAAGAATCTTTTTGCACAGACCTGAATTAAGCTAGAGACTAACTTCTCAAAGACAATGAGCCTAACTTGAAACTTGTTCCTTTTGTACTAACCTATCATTATTTATCCATTTCGAGTAAAAACATAGCAAGTAGACAAACTTGCACATGTAAGCATGTCTTCTTTGTAAAATTGTTAATGGTGTTCTCACTCTGTAAAATATAGTAGAATCCGTGAATGTCGAGATATAGTAAAAAAGGAGAAATAAGAAGGAGAATTAATAAATATTTCCTTATTTTTGTTTTCCATTTTAAAATTGAACCTATATCAGTATTAATAGTAGCAACTGTATAAATTCAAAGGCTAGGATTTTGTGTATAAATTTATGTTTAAAAAAAAAGAGATATTTGAAGTTAAACTTATAAAGATATTCATACCTGGACAGTACCATCACAAAAATGAGGCATTTCAATGACAACAAGTTTCTCCGGATGAATGCTTGAAGGCAATGATTTCAATGGATATCCATCCCAGTGAAGAAACCTCACTTCAGCAAATCCAGGGCCTTCTTACAAATAAGACACTTTACATCTATTCTCTCCATTTATTGAGTTATAAAATTTCAAAAATCTTAATTTACGCATCTTTGTGAAAGTATTGGGATTTAGACAGATCTCGTTCACTTTAGACATATCCAAACAAATGCCCTCAATACTTTCAGTCCCCTAATAATCAATAAAACACCAAAAAATTAAAATTAAATTTATTTAAATCAGGTTGATAGCTATTGTCTAGCTGTCAGACTCTTAACTGCTAATGTACAAAGAAATATAACAACACATCTAATACCTAAGCATAAAAGTTACGAAACAAATTATTTATACAAACAATTATACAGTTGACATGGCAATTATAATTTATTGCTACATCATCTAATAATTACTATTTTTTTTCAATCATTGGAATTCCCTACAAAATGCTTTCCGTATTATATGTAAGAAACTCGTAGACATCGTCATGATGCCACAACCGACTGCGGTTTCCTGGATTAATTGATTCTTGCCGCACAATTTCCCTACCCAATTCTTGCTGCAAATCATGCATTGTTATTCTATTGTATGTATTAATATCAATGAGAGACTTATCAGCAAGAACACTTATTCCTAATTTTGGGTGAAAGCCACTTGCATCAAGGAATTTCATTAGTGGATAGACGTCATCACCTTTAAAAATAAACAAGTAACATCTAAGAAAATACTTTTCTCGTTAACGTCCAAATCATCGTAACTTACTCTTAGCACATCATGTATATTCGGATGGAGAATCCGTTTTAATTTGTTTGTTGCACTTTCCCATACTTCTTTTTCCCGTCCAATTAGAAAGCAACCCAAAACTTTAAGAGCGAAAGGAGCACCTTGAGCATGTTGTATTACCTTGCTTGACAGTTCCTCATAACCTACATCAGAGTGGTTTTCTTTGAAGGCATGTCGACTGAAAAGCTCAAGTGCATGATCATATCCTAAACCCTTCATCTCATATATCTCTTTGACACAACAATTTCTTAGCACTTGTTTATTTCTTGTGGTAATTAAGATTTGACTCTCAGGCATGAACCAATCAAGAATTCCAATTAAAGATTCTATTTGGTTAAACAAGTCACATCATCAAAAACAACTAGAACCTTCCTGCGGCTGAGCCTTCTAAATTTGAGGTCAATATCAGGAATCATATTTTCATCCCTAAATAAATTTGAAAGAAGTTTTTTTCGCAAGAAAGCTAATCCTCCCGGTCTTTGTGACTCATCTCTAACATTTTCAAGGAAGCAAGATGTCATTTTTGTCGCCCGGAACAGCTCTGCAGCCATTGAATGCCTTACATATAACTCTTCTTTTGCTTTTGCTCCCAATGGCCCATATTGGCAATTCATGAAAAAGCTGACCACAGTCGAGCTCTTGGGCAGCAGAACCCTTCGCCAGTTTCTTCCTATTCGAACAAATGAATTGCACCAGCTTGTTCGATTTCTATTTGAAAAGTCTAAATCTGGCGAAAGTGTTAACATTACAGATGAATTGTTGAAATTTACCAACAATATAATATCCCAAATGATGTTGAGCATTAGATGTTCAGGAAAGGGTGGCCAGGCTGAGGAGTGTAGAACCCTGGCTCGTGAAGTGACTGAAATTTTTGGCGAGTTTAACATCTCTGATGTTATTTGGGTTTTCAAAAGCTTCGATGTACAAGGTTTTCACAGGAGATTCAAGGACATTCATCGACGGTTCGATTCGTTGCTGGAGAATATCATAACAAATCGTGAAAAAGTAAGGAAGGAGAAAAAGGAAAATGAAGCGAAAGTGAAGGATTTGCTTGATATTTTGCTCGATGTTCTGGAGAATCAGAATTCGGAGATCAAGTTAAGCAGAGATCACATCAAAGCCCTGTTTTTGGTAAGTCAAGTTTCACTTGCTTTATTTTATTTATTTGTTCTAAGCCCGCCGCCGTCTCCCCGATCAACGAAGAGCTCGCCAAGTGGTACGGTGAGTACACACAAATACTATTTTACCCAAGCTTAATGAGTATGTTTGTAACTGTCGTGCTTTTGAGGTCTAGTGGCTTAACAAATATTGTGTCAAAACAAAAGTCTTAGTGTTATTGCTCTGTCTAGTTATAATTTCTATATAGGTCTTTCAACATATTGCATGCATGGTGATTTTTCAGGTCCTGACAGAAGAATTTTCTTGCCGGAGGGTCTCTTGGACAGATCTGAGATCCCTGAGTACTTGAACGGAGAAGTTCCCGGAGAGTAAGATTGTCCTTGTTCTTCCCTTCAGGGCCTCAGATGATTGTTCGTTAACATTGTTTAGTTGAATGTTTTTTAAAACATTAATATATAATGAATTTTTTTGCTTTAATGCAGCTATGGTTATGATCCTTTTGGTCTCAGCAAGAAACCAGCCGACTTCAGCAAGTATGTTAACTTAAGCTCTACCTTTTTTTTTTTGTTGTTGTATATTTTTATGATATCGTCCAAAGAAACAGTTCATTGATTATTGGTTCAGAAATATATTGTTGGATTAATTTCATTGCAGATACCAGGCATATGAATTGATTCATGCCAGATGGGCCATGCTTGGTGCTGCTGGTTTCATCATTCCTGAAGCCTTTAACAAGTTTGGTGCTAACTGCGGTCCTGAAGCCGTCTGGTTCAAGGTTAATTTGCATTTTCCCAGTTCATTGCTCCTTATTTGCTTATGGTTTTGTTAACGTCCTGTATTTGCAGACTGGAGCTCTACTTCTTGATGGAAACACATTGAACTACTTTGGAAAGAACATCCCAATCAACCTTGTTGTTGCTGTGATTGCTGAGATAGTTCTTGTTGGTGGTGCTGAATATTATAGAATCACCAACGGTTTGGTAATTATCTTTGTCCTGCTTCTCATTAACATCACGTATACATTACTTACATGGAAAATTAATTTACAAAAGCATAATCTAAAGTTAAAACAATAGCCAATTTGTTAATTATAGCCATCATATATCTTTTAGTTAAGCAAATGCAAACGGTTAGTTGGTCACGTGCAACGACTATATCCAATCTGCTTCCTTTCAGGCAAAGTGCGAAGTTCAAATTCAGTTAAACAGTAAAAAATTACAAAAATAATTTTGGAGCTGAAATTGCAAAGTCTTTGAAAAGCTTAGGAATTAATTTTGAGTTCCATTCGATATGTTCTGGTAGATATATGCATGCATGGTTATCAAAACAAAAAAATTCACAAACTCTGTTTGTGCAATTTCCATCGTAGGATTTGGAGGACAGGCTTCACCCAGGTGGTCCATTTGACCGACTGGGATTAGCAAAGGATCCTGACCAAGCCGCATTGCTAAAAGTGAAGGAGATCAAGAATGGAAGACTTGCAATGTTTGCCATGCTCGGTTTCTTTATCCAAGCTTATGTCACAGGTGAAGGTCCAGTTGAGAACCTTGCTAAACATCTCAGTGATCCTTTTGCCAACAACTTGCTTACCGTGATCTCCGGAAATGCAGAGAGAGCTCCCACCCTGTGATTTCGGTTGTTCTAGTGTTCTTTTTACTCAAATCTAAAATGCATTGTACATCTCATCCTTAAGACATTTTCAAGGTGTTGAAACCTTAAATGATCATGGCACTTGAATCCCTGCTGTCTTTGAGGTTTCAGTTATAAAGCCTCAGTGTTATTCACCTATAATTATAGCAGCCTATATCATTTAAGCCAAATTGAATCTTGTTCTTATGATGCAAGACACGAAAAAAAAAAAAAAAGTGATAAATTAACTAAGATTCACTTACAGAATGGGCAATTTTTCCAACTAGAGCTTCTTTAAGAGAAAAAAAAGGGTGAGCAGAATCTTAGTTATTTCTATAGAAATGACGGCCAAAATTTGAAAGATGAATTCAGAATTCATGATAAAAAATTTAACAAACAAAATGCAATGCAAGCAACCCCATTGCAATGTAAAAGATTAAAAGCGAATACAGACGAAAGCCAGGTTAGGAAATGCAATTGGGAAGAAAATGGGTACTTGCAAGAAAGCACGGAGATCATCGTCCACGACCAAACGGGCACTGTCTGATGACGATGATAGATGCACAGACAGTGGCAGTGAGATTCTTTTCTGAAGACATAGGTTCGTTTTTTGATTTCTTAAAAAACAATAATAATAATAATAATAATAATTAGAGCACACTCTAAAGTCTAAAGTCTAAAAATATGGAAGTTTGAAAATTGGCTAACATTACGAAAAGTCCCCAAAATTGACTATTCCTGTAAATTCAATTTTAAAGTCCCCTAAATTGACTATTTCTATAAATTCAATTTAAAACTATAATAAAATAATAAGTACAATAAAAAAGAAAGTCCCCTAAATTGACTATTCCTGTAAATTCAATTTTAAAGTCCCCTAAATTGACTATTTCTATAAATTCAATTTAAAACTATAATAAAATAATAAATACAATAAAAAAGAAAGTCCCCTAAATTGACTATTTCTATAAATTCAATTTAAAACTATAATAAAATAATAAATACAATAAAAAAAGAAAATTAGATGAACAAGATTCAAGATTTCAAAGCGTTCTTTAATTTTTTAAAATGGAGACCAATTATATAATTGTAATTGCGGGTGCCGGAGGGAATTAGGACTCTTTAAAATTGAAATTGCCAATCATTATTCATACTAAAATCCCAAAAATTGTCTTTTCTTTTAGAGAGAGTGCGACCAAAACTCTTGTGAAGATGAAACAAGTAAATTCATATGAGTGGTAAATTGGTGTTTTAAAATTATAAACAAAACAAACACTTGTAAAAATAACATAAAACTTGTAAATTAACATTAAAATTTAATTCAAAAAAAATTTATTTATTTAATTTATTTAAGCAAAGAAAAAATATTAATCATCAATTGAAAACAAAAAATTTACATTGAAAATGATTAGCAATAGGATTTATTAAATTGGTTTAACATTTCATTTGCAATATTTTATTTCATTTATATAATTAATATGTTAGTTTACACTTAATATTGATTTATAAGTTTTATATGACATCTGTAATTTTATGTTTTGTTTACCAATAATACATTATTTTACCACTTCTATATTAATTTATTTATTTTACCTTCTATCTATAGGTCTTATATTTTATTTACTTAATTTATGTTTTATTTTACACTTAATGTTAACTTACAAGTTTTATATTACATCCATAAGTTTATGTTTTATTTACCAATAATACATTATTTTAACACTTCTATGTTAATTTATTTTTTTACATTCTATTTACAAGTCTAGTATTTTATTTACTTAATTTATGTTTTATTTTACATGTAATATTGGTTTATAAGTTTTATATTATACTGATAAGTTTTTATCTTATTTACCAATGATATATTAATTTACCACTTCTATGTTAATTTACTTATTTTATTTTTCACTTACAAGTCTTATGTTCTATTTACATCATTTATGTTTTATTTTATACTTAATGTTAATTTGCAAATTTTATATTACATCTATAAATTTTTGTTTTGTTTACTAATAATACATAAATTTATCACTCTTACATTGATTTGCTTGTTTTACCTTCCATTTATAAGTTTTATTTTCTATGTCCACAATTTATGTTTTATTTTACATTTAATATTGATTGGCAAGTTTTACGTTACATTTATAAGCTTTTGTTTTGTTTGTTAGTAATATACCAATTTACCGTTCATGTTAATTTACTTATTTTATCTTACATTTATAAGTCTTATATTCCATTTACACAATTTAGTTTTGTTTTGCACTTAATGTTGATTGATGAGTTTTTATGTTAAATTTACATGTTTTATATTCATTTACACAATATATGTTTAATTAAAATATTGATGCTATGATTTGAATCGCGGTCCAATAAATTAAAAAATTTGATTATTTTTAAATTAGTTAACAATAAATTAATTAATATCAAGTTCAATTCAGAGTTAATCCATTATAGTAAATAGACAACCACGAAGGACAGCTAGTGCATAAATTTAGAATTTGAGATACTTTGAAGAGATGTATTAACCCAACGTGCACATAGAAAAATGCTAAGTGTAGAGAAAGATGAGAAAAAAAAAAAAAAAGGAAGAAAGAGAATGGATGGTTAGAGAGAGAAGAAAAATTTCTCTCATTGTAGAAGAGACCGGTGTCGAGAATAGCAACTCATGAACGGACGTCAATTATTTCTCCAAAGACTTGAAAGTTCACGGGCACAAGTTATGGCCCAGCTAATGCATGGGTTGCAAATGTGCCCACGTTTGCAAGCATGATTATGTAAAATATCATATATATTAATATTTACTAAAGTTATGTTGAAAACAACGTTGTTTAAAACAACATTTGCTGAAATTTCGCATGATTGAAGCATATAAAAATGCGTGTTGTCCACTCATCACAATGGCCGTTAACCGAGAAGCCCAGAGAGATATTTTCTAGCCATGACCCTTCAACCACTGATTTTTTATGCTTCCCTCTTCATATTGTCCGCCCTAGTGCTGAAAGCCATCAAACACTCACGGCGGCTGCCACCGAGCCCGTTGGCCTTGCCGATCGTCGGGCACCTCCATCTTCTCGGCCCTTCCCTTCACCATTCTTTTCACAAGCTTTCAGCTCGCTATGGTCCCTTGATCTCCGTACGCATAGGCTCTGTCCTAGGTGTTGTAACTTCTTCTCCTGAAGTAACCAAAGAGCTTCTCAAAACAAATGATGTCATTTTTGAAGCCCGGCACAGCTCTGCCGCCATTGAATACCTTACATATAACTCTTCTTTTGCTTTTGCTCCCAATGGCCCATATTGGCAATTCATGAAAAAGCTGACCACAGTTGAGCTCTTGGGCAGCAGAACCCTTCACCAGTTTCTTCCTATTCGAACAAATGAATTGCACCAACTTGTTCGATTTCTATTTGAAAAGTCTAAATCTGGTGAAAGTGTTAACATTACGAATGAATTGTTGAAATTTACAAACAACATAATATCTCAAATGATGTTGAGCATCAGATGTTCAGGAAAGGGTGGCCAGGCTGAGGAGTGTAGAACCCTGGTTCGTGAAGTGACTGAAATTTTTGGCGAGTTTAATATCTCTGATGTTATTTGGATTTTCAAAAGCTTTGATGTACAAGGTTTTCACAGGAGATTCAAGGACATTCATCGACGGTTCGATTCGTTGCTGGAGAATATCATAACAAATCGTGAAAAAGTAAGGCAGGAGAAAAAGGAAAATGAAGAGAAAGTGAAGGATTTGCTTGATATTTTGCTCGATGTTCTGGATAATCAGAATTCGGAGGTCAAGTTAACTAGAGATCACATCAAAGCACTGTTTTTGGTGAGTCAAGTTTCACTTGCTTTATTTTATTTATTTGTTTATTTATTTATTTACTGTTATCAATGTCATTATTGTGGTATTTGCTAAAGTTACATTGTTTTTTTTTTTTATAAATTTTTAATTGTTTAATAAGTAATAATTGAGTTATATAAAAAAATTAATTTTTAGTTGATGTAAATTATATAGTAGATGTAATTTAACAAGACTGTTATTTATTATTATTATTATTATTATTATTATTATTATTATTATTATTTGGTAACTAAGGATTCTGATCATTTGTGTAGGAATATACCATTTTTGTACTCATATCAGATCCAGAAAGATGTCTTAATCAACGCAAATGACCTATATTTGTCTCCTTTAAACATAGTATTTAAACAGGCATATATGTATTAATTATTAACGTGTTATTTACGCAATTGACGGTGAAATGGTGTAACATTTTTAAAACAATTTGAGTAATTATTTGCATTCTGGTGCTCTCACACCTGTCGACCTCTTTTGTAGCTGCCATATCTAAAATGTGAATCTGATCTGAGCCTATTAGCGGTCTCATGTCTGAATCTAGGGTTAGTTTAGTATTAAGGTGTGAAAGAGAAATTATAGATACGAAATAAAATTTGACATAAATATAATTTTTAAATAATATTTTAGACAAAAATAGTAAATATTTTAATTTTTTTTATCGAATAATTAGTAGATAAAATCGCCTTAACTAAAATTTACAGTCAAATATTTTATAACCATGATTTTTGAGTTTTAACTTCTCAATAACAATACCAAATGGACCATAAATCAAGTCTTTAACAAAAGCATCAACTTGAAAACTCTAATTAAAAAAAATTAAATCTTATCTTTACAACAATGAATCTCCTTGTTCTAACAGATCCCTTGTTGCTTTCGATTAATAGGAAGCAAGGCATACTTTTTTAGAATTTTTTTACCTAACCTGTAGCATCTTCGTTGCTATCTGTCCAGGATTTCCTCACAGCTGGCACAGATTCCTCATCCATGACAGTGGAATGGGCATTGGGAGAGCTCATAAACCATCCAATGGTGCTTCAGAAAGCACAGCAAGAGATTGATCAAGTTGTGGGAAGAAACAGGCTTGTTCAAGAATCAGACGTTCCTCATCTCCCCTACATCCAAGCCATCATTAAGGAATCATTTCGGATTCATCCACCAATTCCATTGCTTACCAGGAGAGCACTAGAAGACTGTAAAATTGACAGCTACATAATTCCTAAAGGCGCTCTGTTGTTTGTGAACCTTTGGTCCATGGGAAGGGACCCCAAAATTTGGAAGAACCCATTGGAATTTCAGCCTGAACGATTTTTATTAGAGTCAAACAGTGAGATTGATGTTAGGGGATTGCATTACCAATTGCTGCCATTTGGAACTGGGAGAAGAGGCTGCCCTGGCCTCTCTCTAGCCATGCAAGAGTTGCCGACAACTCTAGCAGCTATGATTCAGTGCTTCGATTTCAAAGTAACGAGTCCCGCTGCTGTGGTTGATATGACTGAACGGCCAGGATTAACATCTCCAAGAGCACAGGATCTTGTGTGTGTACCAGTTGCACGTTGTACTCCGAGTATCCTAAATTAAAATGCACGTTGAAAGTAAAAGTGACTTTATAAATGTTCAGTCCGTGTCTCTGCTTAATGTGTAGTTAAGTCGAAGTTGTATCCCTATCATAATAATCAACCCTTAAGTTCTTCCTGACGTTGGATTTAATGCCGATTTTATATGCACTTATTTATTTATGTTTTAAAGATTTCCTGTTGTGCTGAATTTATGAGATGTACCGTCACTCTAAGATTTTCTCGCGATCGGAATTGCTCAGAGTCAAATTTATTCTAGTAATTGATAATTAATAAGTCAAAAAATAAAAATACTTAAATTTTAAACATATATTATTATTAAAAGATAGATGATATAAAATCTTAAAAATTTTAGGAGAACTCAATTTAAGAGAAGAGAATCCTCATTCTTAAATTTAAAGGAACCCCTACTTCTATTAAGGAATATTGTTAAATATTTCAAATTTTTTATGTCAAAAATTTATTCTAAATAATGTGTCATTCATCAATTGGTTAGTGAGATAATATAATTAATTCACTTAAATTTTATAAAAAATTACCAACCACTTAATTAATAATACATTATTTGAGATAAGAATTTTAGAATAACTATCATTATTCTGTATCAAATTAAAAAAGAAAGGAATTCCTCATACTGCCATAATAATTAGGGAGCTCATTCTGCCATATTAATTAAGAGCTCTTTAATAGAGTATAAAGCTATGATTCTTTACCACTGTAAATCTTAGATCATCATGTAAATGTGCAGAAAAAAAAACGTGGTATAAAAGGTGAATGTTCAGAACATTTGGCCACTGTTTAGAAAAATTGTCAAACTATTTGGGTATTATTGTAAATAACTTTTGTTTATAGGCCAACATGTAATTATTAAAACATTTAGCCCTGGCTAATCTTTTAGTCAACAGAGATACTTTCTAATTTCCATACAACAAAATAAAAACCAATATAATAAAGATTAAAGAAAACAAAAAAAGGTGAACATGAAGAAAAACCAATTATTTATCACAAGATCTCGTTTGTGGGCAAAATTTTCACACATTCTGTGCAAAGCAGTAGCTGTATCCATTATTCGAAACAAGAAAAATTATCTCTGCACAACCTTTATTTTGTCTATATATATATATATATATATATATATATATAACTACTTTAAAATTTTGATATATTTTTTGCACCATATTTGTTTTTAAGTTTATATTAATAAACAACTTTGATACTAAAATGACTGTTTTACCCATTATTTTACCCCTAAATGAATCAAAAACCATTTTATTCTACAAAATTTTAAAAAATAACAAATACGGTCTAATTTATTTTTTGTAAAATAAACCATTATTTTTTAAAATTTCAAATAAACAAGAATTCTGAATAATTAATCAATTAAATCTTTCTTAAATTCTTAATTTATTTTTTTAACTTAGTTTTTTTAATTATATTTGACAGCTAAGATTGCTTTAGCCTAAATTTAAATTGACGACTTTATCCTTAAAATGTGGAAGCACCAAAAATTTACTTTCACTTCAATTTTTTTATTTTATAAAAAATTCATTGTTTCTAAGTGGTTAATTCTACTTTATCTATATGATTATTTACCTTTGATTAAACTAAAATAATGCCTTTATGGACCAATACTCATGTAAATTATTAAGCTATCAAATTTATGTCATTTACATGTAAAATATTAAAAATTATTAGACTTGATCGAAAAAGTTTGATTATAAGTCACAAAATTAAGTGTATATAAAGTATTAGATACAAGAATACATATTTCTTCATGTAATTAGATCAATTTATATCATAAAAATAAAATAATTAAATAAAACTTATATTAAAGCGGCCTTAATAGTTAAAAAACTAAGTTAAAAAGCATAACAGTAATTTAATTGATTAATTATACAAATATTTTTGTCAATTTGTATTTATAGAAATAATGTGCATTTATTGTAAATATTTTTTGGAAGTGGGGTGATTTTACACATATAATGGGGTGAAAATATCCCCCCACACAATTGATTATTGAGGGAGATAACTTATTCTCCTACCACACTCGATTGAATCATCTATTATCATTTTCATATTTTATTAGTACTCAAAATCCTTCTCCACGAGCTTTGTTCCACCCCACTTAACCTCTCCTTTTGGCACATCCAAATACCTGAAGAAACACAACAAATTTCTCAACAACTGTCCTCAGAATTGAAAACAAAGTTTATATATAGGAAGATTAATAATTAATTTGTTTACTGAGAAGTAGTACCAGCTGCGTGCGATGGCGATGGACGAATTAATATTTCAGTCTTTTGGGGTATGGCTCCTCTTCCTCATATTCGTTACAGTTGAAACTTGCGCTTGGATCTTCTGTTGAATCTGGGCCGTACAATAAATGGATCCCACATTTTTTCACCCCGCAACACTTCAAACGTTCAGAGTAATCAGTTTGATCAAAATAGAACTGGACTGCCACTGCATCAGGAACGCCATTGTATTCCCGAAAAGAAATAAAATCCTGATGATTGAAGAAATAGTAACCCAAAAGCAAGTGATCTGACTCTACACAATCAACTAGCCCCAGAAATGTGCGTATGACATGCGGATCACAATCCTTGGGTTTGACTTCGAATTCACAGAAGAATCCAAACAAACTGTCACAATCTACATGATGGTCACCAAATGATACAATAGCGCTAAAAGCAAAGCCGAGTACTGATCTGGTTTTATCACTGATCTCCAAGGTTATAGAAGAAGAAGATCCCACACTTTGACACCTAAACCACCTTGGAATTTCATTCCCAGGTAAAATGACATTAACAATCTTATAAAAAAATTTCCTGTACCAAAAAATCATAATTTTAAACCAATACTGTTAGCTTTAACTTAAAAAGGAAAAAAATAACTTTGTACAAATTAATTAGAAGGAGAGAGTTAAGGTGTACCTTCTTTCGTGCTTCCCAATGTACATCTGCCATACGCTGATTTCGATGCAGAGAATCTTCGACAAATCCTCTGACCTCATTCCGATCCAATTTAAAATTACAACGCATGTCAATTTGACAGCTTGAGAATACTAAACCAGATAATGTTTCCAGTGCCGTGCAGTAATGTGCTCCCAAGCTACGTAGACGGCACGGAAGCTTTGGTAAGGATTGAAGCCTCTCGCAGTAGCTTAAGACGAGATGTGCCAACTTTTCAAGTTCTATGATGGTTTCTGGTATTCTCTCAAAATTGTTTTTCTCGAGATACAATCTTTGTATTGAGGATAACTGACCCAGACTTTCAGGTAACTCCGTGATGCCACAATCAGTTAGATCTAAACAAGTTAGAACAGTCATGTGCAAACCCATCCACTTATCACCCCTGCCTATTGTACCAGTTCCTTCAGCATACAAACTGTTCGAAGCTTCTAAATTTGCAAGTTCGTCGGGGAAACTCCGAAGATTTGAGCAACCTTGCAGATAAAAATCCCGAAGAGATTTCAAATTACTTAGGCTGCTTGGGAGACTCCTAAGCCTTTTACAGTGAAACAGCTGCAATACAAAAAGCCGAGAGAGGCACCCGATGGATGAGGGCAGTTCTTCAATTGCAGTTCCACTCAAATCCATCACTTCTGTATTAACAGCTGATGAGAACTCTGGAAGACTCTTCAGTTTGAAGCAACCCGAAAGATTAAGCTTTTTAAGCGATTCCAGATGAATTCCTTTTGGAAGTCCTTTCAGGCTTTCGCAATCGCTTAGATTGAGGATAACTAGCTTGTTCAGATGTGGAATCAACGAGGGGCTCGGAGTTTTGGTAAAAAGTTTTAATAATTATACTACCCTCTCCTTAATTTCTACGCACGATATACCTTCATTCCTCTTAAAATTTTTAACTTTCACACAATAATTAAGGCACAAAAGATCGAAACTTGAAACTTACTCCTTTTGAGGATACAGGGAAAAAAACTGTTAGAATTAGAATCTTTTTGCACAGACCTGAATTAAGCTAGAGACTAACTTCTCAAAGACAATGAGCCTAACTTGAAACTTGTTCCTTTTGTACTACGATATCAATATTTATCCATTTCGAGTAAAAACATAGCAAGTGGACAAACTTGCACATATAAGCATATCTTCTTCGTAAAATTGTTAATGGTGTTCTCACACTGTAAAATATAGTAGAATCCGCGAATGTCGAGATATAATAAAAAAGGAGAGATAAGAAGGAGAATTAACAAATATTTCCTTATTTCTGTTTTCCATTTTAAAATTGAACCTATATCAGTATTAATAGTAGCAACTGTATAAATTCAAAGGCTAGGATTTTGTGTATAAATTTATGTTAAAAAAAATGATATTTTAAGTTAAACTTATAAAGATATTCATACCTGGACAGTACCATCCCAAAAATGTTGAATATTACTATGAGGCACTTTAATGACAACAAGTTTCTCCGGATGAATGTTTGAAGGCAATGATTTCAATGGATATCCTTCCCAGTGAAGGTACCTCAATTCAGCAAATCCAGGGCCTTCTTGCAAATAAGACACCTTACATCTATTCTCTCCATTTTTTGAGTTGTAGAATTTCAAAAATCTTAATTTAGGCATCTTTGTAAAAGTGTTGGGATTAAGACAGATTTCGCTCACTTTAGACATATCCAAACAAATGCCTTAAATACTGTCCATATCGGCATTCTCCTAATAATCAATAAAACACCAAAAAGTTAAAATCAAATTTATATAAATCATGTTGATAGCTATTGTCTGCTGTCAGACTCTTAATTGCGAACGTAAAAAGAAATATAACAATACAACTAATACCTAAACATAAAAGTTGCGAAATAAATTTTCATACAAACAATTATATAGTTGACATGGCAATTATAATTTTTTGCTACATCATCTAATAATTACTTCTTCTTTTTTTTTTTCAATCATTGACACTCTAATAATTGTATAAATGCAAAATTATTCCAAAATAACAATTCCCAACAAAATGCTTACCGTGTTATTTGTAAGAATTTTGTAGATATCCCCATGATGCCACAACCGACTGCGCTTTTTTGGATCATTTGATTCTTGCCGCACAAG
The DNA here is from genome assembly GCA_030449075.1 of Murraya paniculata. Lineage (NCBI taxonomy): Eukaryota > Viridiplantae > Streptophyta > Magnoliopsida > Sapindales > Rutaceae > Murraya > Murraya paniculata. The sequence continues at coordinate 390,733 of JAEVFN010000069.1, forward strand.
TTCCCTACCCAATTCTCGCAGCAAATCATGCATTGTTATTCTATTGTATGAATCAACACTGATGAGAGACTTATCAGCAAGAACACTTATTCCTATTTTTGAGTGAAAGCCACTTGCATCAAGGAATTCCATTACTAGAGATGCATTCTCACGTTGAAAGAAACAAGCAACATCAAGGAAAATGTTTTTCTCTTCATCGTCCAAACCATCATAACTTATTTTTAACACCTCTAGGATACTTGGATGGAGCATTCTTTGCAATTTATTTATTGCACTCTCCCAGATGTCTCTTTCTTTTTTAACCAGAAGACATCCTAAAACTTTAAGAGCTAAAGGAACTCCTTGAGCATATTTCATTACCTTGCTTGAAAGTTCCTCGTAACCAACATCAGGATGGTTTTGTTTGAAGGCATGTCGACTAAAAAGCTCAAGGGCATGATGATCTTCTAATGCCTCCATCTCATATATTTTTCTCACCCCCCAATTTCTAAGCACTTGTTTATTTCTTGTGGTTATTATGATTCGACTCATAGGTGTCAACCAATCAAGACTTCCGATTGAGGATTCTAATTGGCTGAGGCAAGTAACATCATCAAAAACAATCAGAACCTTCATGCGGCTGAGCCTTCTAAAATTGAGGTCATTATCAGGACTCAGATTTTTATCCTTCAATAAATTTGAAAGAAGTTTTTGTCGCAAGCAAGCTAATCCTCCCGGTCTTTGTGACTCTTCTCTAACATTTTCAAGGAAGCAAGAACCTTCAAAATTACTAGCGATTTTGTCAAAAGTAGCTCTAGCGATTGTTGTTTTGCCTATACCGCCAATGCCCCAAATCCCTAAAGCGTAAACAACTTCCGACTCAACACCTAGTAGAGTTTCAATTTCCTCAACTCTTGATTCTACTCCAACCAACCGGTTATTCTTATTACGTGGAAACACTTCAGCCAGTCTTTTCAAAATGTGATTAACAACTTGCTTTATAAGTTCCGCTTCAGGCCTAGCAGATCCATAAAACAGCAGTAAGTTCAAATATCTAGGCAGGATTTGCACCAAATATGACTGACTCGATAACTCTTAATTTAACAGTGTTTAATATATTATATGATAGAGCACCCGATGAAAATATAATAAATACCATTTATACTAATTCTGTCAAAATTCTTTTATAGGAGTTTAAAAGTTCAAATCTAAAATTTGTTCAGATACAGGATTTAGCACAACAAATATGACCGTCAAAAATCAATACCACAAATCTCGCTCGAAACGTTAATGATAAAATTGAAGTACAACTCAGCATAAACACTAACTAGCAGAGCATTTGTAAAGGAGGAATTGTGCAAGCGGAGCTGCTGGGAATTAATTAATCAGAAGAAAACAAATTTAATTACCTAATGTTATGAGAATGAAAGCCAGACAAACTTGCTGCTTTGTTCAAAGCTCTCCTCCAACTCTGCAGCTTCTCCGAATTTTCCTTAAATCTTTCTTCAAGCTTCGAAAACGAATCCCCAAAAGTCCCTGTTTGGTTTCTCACGTCTGATGGATCGACGCCATAAAAAACCGGTATCACAATCTGTCCATACACTGTCTTGCCTTGGAGGATTTTAACAAGTTCATCGAGACACCATCTGGAAGACGCATACGCTTCAGAGAAAATGATAACCGAAATGGTTGATGCTTCGATTGCATCCACAAGAGACCCTGAAATTTCATCTCCTCTGTTAAGCTCGTCATCAATGAAAGCATGGATGCTTTTCTGAGACAAGGCTGAATAAAGATGGCTGGTAAAGTTGTCACGAGTGTCCTCTCCTCTGAAACTGAGAAAAACATCATACTTATTGTTGTTTCGAGGTCTCATTAAACTCAAACTGGTGGACGGAGGAGGAGGAGAAGAAGAAGAAGCCATAACAGAAACAGTTCAGCCGAATTGACTGAGATAGATTTTGATAAGAAGAAAGTGGGATGCGATGATAATACAATGTGTCTGTGTGCGCTTAATATGTATGCTCTGCTACTCCCTTGCGGTCATTTCATTCTGACACATTTGTCTACCGCGTTTTTTGAACACGGACTTTAAAAAGGCCAGTGTGGCCGACTCAAATTTTGACGCGCTTTATTGAAGAATGAGAAAAACAATTCTAAAATTCTTAACGATATGTATATTTTCTTAACCTATTATTTTTGTAATTTTTTAACGATATGTATATTTTCTTAACCTATTATTTTTGTAATTTTTTAATTTTCAATAATTTAAATATTTTATAAGTGATAATTTTATTTGAATTGTTTAAATTTTTATTCCACTAAAAATTATACGGAAGAATCTATTGTAAAATAGACAAACGTGCAACGAGATGTAGGATAAAAAGTTGACTCTCATGTGGGAATTCTTCAAGCTTGTTAGACTAAAATATTTTAAAGAATGAGGTGAAAATTATGGATCAAATTCTAAATGAAATGAGAAATGGGAAATGAGAAATGAGAGATGAGAAGGCTTCCGGGCCACCACACGCTAGTTTGCCTTCTTTTTATTCGCAATTACCAAATTACCCCTACTGAATTTTTTGTTACTTCCCTTTCAAGCTAAAGATTCCACACTTTTGAAGACCCCACATATGCCTTCTTTTGATAAAAAATTACCAAATTACCCCTACTGAATTTCTTGTTTTCTTCCTTGAAAGGCTAAAGATTCAACACTTGCGGAGGTACCACGTATATTCCAGAGGGGACAATCTGCCGACAATATAAATTAAGGATCCGAGCATGATAAAAGTTCGAATATTTTATTTTTGGATCGGGCTTGACCCGAACTTAATTGAAAGCCTAAATCGGTTTAAATATATATATATTTTTAATTTTTAATATTTAAATAATTTAAATTTATCTCTAAAATATTAAAATTAAATATAAAAATTACTTTAATCAATAATTTAACTATAAAATTATATAAATAATTAAACATAAACAAAAATCATATCTAATTCAAATAAAAACATAAAATTTAAATAAAAACATATTTTATTATTATTATTAAGTAGTTAGCCAACCTGACCCGAATTTGATCCGCCTTTTTTTATTAAGTCCGAGCTTGAATTTTGACTCTTAAATTCGGGTCAAAGTCCAAAAAATTCGAACTGAGTCAATTGAACTAAATTTTGGGTCGCGTTTTTTTACCATCCCTTATAGCAATTAAATTTTTTTTTTAAAAAAAAAAAGGGAAATTTACTATGTATTTAATGTGTAGAATGTATGACAAATGTATGACAAATGATATGTATTTAATTACTAGCATTTAAACAAATATAAAAAAATAACACACCAACTGGAGAGATTCGATGGGCAGAAGAAAAAAGGCCAACACTTTTACAATGCTAAATACTTCAGAATATGCTTTCATACATTATCCGTACCCTTCGTTTGATAACTTAAAATTTGATCTTCAATTGTGAATTTATGTTAAAATGCACATTCGTCGATAGTAAAATGCCCAACCCTCTTGTCTTATTCTTTAATACACATTTTTAAAACTCAAAAGTGAATATAATTAATTAAAAAATCTTAATCAATTTCCTTTTTTTTTTTCGAAAAGCGAAATTAGATTACGCTTCCTAATAAATTGAAGAGAATTCAGTGATTTTATTAGTTTTTCTATTATTACAATACACCAAACACTTTTTCCTCCGAGAGCTTTTGTAAAAATGTCTGTCAGCTGCAAATTAGATGGAACAAATTTGGTGATGATCTGACCATCTTGTATTTTCTCTCTTACCACATGACAGTCAAGATCTATGTGTTTGGTGCGTTCGTGATATACTGGATTTGCGGCTATGTGAAGGGCAGCTTGGTTATCACATAGTAGCATTGCTGGTCCTATAGAAATTTGCATATCATTAAGTAAAAATCTAAGCCAAGTGAGTTCATAGGTTGTTGCTGCCATGGACCTATACTCAGCTTCTGATGATGATCTTGAGACTATTTTCTGCTTCTTTGCTTTCCAAGAAATTAATGAATCCCCTAAGAAGACACAATAACCAGTTGTTGATCTTCTTGTTATAGGACAGTTTGCCCAATTTGCATCACAATAAGCCTTTAGAGTAAGAGAATTATTTGAGGAGAATAACAAACCTAAACCAGGACTGCCTTTCAAATATTTAACAATACGAAGAGCAGCATCCCAGTGAGGCTTTCTTGGAGCATGCATAAATTGGCTTAGAATGTTAACTGAGTATGCAATGTCTGGTCTCGTAATTGTGAGATAGATTAATCGCCCAACTAACCTTCTGTAGCAAGTTGGATTATGCAGCAAATCACCTTGATGATTAGTGAGCTTCAAATTCATCTCCATAGGAAAATTTGTTGGTTTAGCACCCAAATATCCAACATTATCTATGATCTCTAAGGCATATTTTCGTTGAGAGATAACAATGCCTGCTTTAGACCTCGCAACTTCCAGCCCAAGAAAATATTTAAGGAGACCAAGATCTTTGATATGAAATTGTTGGTGAAGAAATTGTTTGAGCTTGTGTATATCAGCTACATCATTTCCAGTTATCACCATATCATCTACATAAATAAGAACCATAGTTATAGATGTGCCTTTGGTCTTTACAAACAATGAGTAATCTGAATGTGATTGAATAAATCCAGCTGTCTTGATAGCATGAGAAAATTTTTCAAACCAATTGCGAGGAGCTTGTTTAAGTCCATAAAGGGACTTATGTAATTGACAGACAAGTTTCTCCCCCTGTCGACAAAGTCCTGGTGGTGGAGTCATGTATACTTCTTCCTCTAAATCTCCATGGAGAAAGGCATTGGTCACATCCATTTGATACAATGGCCAATTTCGTGCTGCAGCTATAGCAAGTAAGCAACGAACAATAGTTAATTTGGCCAAGGAGCAAATGTTTCAGTGTAATCCAGGCCTTCTTGTTGAGAAAATCCTTTGGCTACTAATCGAGCTTTGTAGCGTTCAACCATACCATTAGAATTGTATTTGATACGATAAACCCATTTGCTGCCAATAGGTCAATGACCAGCAGGTAAAGGGACCAATGACCATGTCTTCTGTGAATTGAGAGCATCAAGTTCGCATTGCATAGCCGCTTGCCATTTTGGATCCAAGACAGCCTGCATAAGAGGTTGGTTCTAGAACACTGGAAATGGTGTTAACAAAATGTTTATGAGTAAGGGATAGAGAATCATAGGAAATGTAGTTACTTAGAGGATACCGAGTACCTGACTTGGTCGAAGATGCTTGACTTGAAGTGGCTGTTAATGGTGTTGTACTAATTTGTCCACAATGAAAGTCACGAAAGAGAACGGATGGTTGCCTCACACGATCACTTCTACGAGTAGGAGGTACAGGAGAAGATATAGAGGAAGGAAGGGAAGAAGTAGATGACGATGAAGGACTAGGTGAGGGAATGATGGTCTCGGATGCTAGAGGGACAGAATGAGGTTCAGGTGTAGATAGATTGTTGGTGTAATCTATTATCTCAGGCTGAGAAAAAGTACTGTCTGATGACTTTGCTGTATCAAGAAAAGGAAAAATAGACTCATGAAAAATGACGTCACGGCTGGAAAAGAATTGCTGAGTATTGAGATCATATAATCGATAGGCTTTTTGACCTATAGGATACCCAACAAAAATACATTTTCGTGCTCGAGAATCAAATTTATTAGATGGGTCAAGATTTGTTGCATAACATAGACATCCAAAAACTCGTAAGTGAGTGTAATTAGGTGGCTTATTATACAACAATTCATATGGAGATTTATGTTGCAACAAAGGAGTAGGAAGACGATCTATAAGATCGGTTGCAGTGAGTAAACTCTCCCCCCAAAACTTGATAGGAAGATTGGCATCAATTCTCAAAGCTCGACTACTGTTTAAGAGATGATGTTGCTTTCGTTCGACTACACCATTTTGTTGAGGTGTAGATGGACATGAGCTTTGAAATAAAATACCCAAGTTGGATAAATAAGATTTCATGGAAAGAAATTCTGAGCCATTATCACTTCGGTAAGACATTTAACATGGCAATTAAATTGAGTATTCACAAAAGAAATAAATGTTTTGATTAATCCTTGTGTTTCGGATTTAAATTTCATTAAAAAAATCCAAGTGAAACGAGTGTAATCGTCAACTATAGTCAGAAAATAGTGTGCCCCTGTATGAGTTGGAGTACGAAAAGGTCCCCAAATATCACAATGAATCATATCAAATGAATGCAAAGTTTGAATAGAACTTAGAGAAAATGGTAAACGAGTTTGCTTTGCCAACGGGCAAGTTTCACATAAATGTTGAGAATCAAATATAAATGATGGAATAATGTTGCTTAAAAGTTGTGAAGGTGCTTTTGAGGGATGTCCTAGCCGTTTGTGCCAAGTAATATGGTAGTAGAGTCAACATGATGGGTGATTGAAAAATTTGGAGTGGACTTCACTTGAGGAACAAAGTAGTACAAGCCATTAAGCTGCTTCCCCAAGCCAATCATCTTCTTGGAAAAAATTGGATTGAGCAATTCATGGCAGCAGTGAGTTGACTCACTGAAAGTAAATTAACATGAAAAGATGGTGCACATAATACATTGTTAATACGTAGATGGTTTGAGAGTTGTATTGAGCCAATTCCAGTTATCTTAGAAGAGGCACCATTAGGCAAGGTTACTTGAGAAGATAAAGGAGTATTAATAGGTACTGAAGTTGCTATATGGTTTGTTGCACCGCTATCAATAATCCAGTGATTCAAATCTGTCTTTTCTGCATTAAAGAATGAGCAGAAAGGCATAGAGATACCTGTGTAGTTTGCTCGAGCAGGATTATTACCATTTTTAAGAAAAGCTTTTATTTAGGCAAGCTCTTCAGAGGTAAACTGGGGAATCTGTTCGGTTGGTGTCTTTACTGAGTTTTGATTCATCTCGGCACTAGTTTGATGTACAGCAGGTTTTCTGATTCGATTTGGGGGCTGAACGCCTTTTCCATGAAGCTTATGACCAACTGGGAATCCATTGAAGTAGTAACAACGATCGATTGTGTGAGTTGTGCCCTCACAGTCTTGTTTGTTGTTGAGCATTGGGTTGGGGTTCTCTAGAATTAGCACGAGTTTTGATACTCATGGCATGAATAAGATCAATACCTTTGGCTTCAGTAAGTCCTCGCTGCTTTTCTTCCTCACGAAGAAGAGAATATGCCTTTTTGACAGTTGGTAAAGGATGCATTAACATGATTTGTCCTCGCAAAGCTGAGTACGTTTCATTCAATCCCATAAGGAATTGTCCGAGCCTAATCTTTTCTTCTTTTTCTTTCAAATCTTTTTGTCCTTTGTAGGTGCACGTGATTGAAGGGCTGCAAGTAGTCAACTCATCCCACAACATTTTCATCTTTGTATAGTAAGAAAAAATTGAATCTTGATTTTGTTTCAATTCAACAATGGATTGTTGAGTTTGATAATGATGAGAGAAGTCACCTTGAAAGAAACGTTCTTGAAGGTCTGTCCAAATCTTTGAGGGTGTCTCTAAATAGAGTACACTATTTGCAAACTCCTGATTTAAAGAGTTAAAAATCCAAGAAAGCACCATATCATTGCAGCGCTGCCATAAAGAGTATTTTGGATCGTTTTCATTTGGTGTTGGAATGATTCCTTTGATAAATCCCAATTTATTTTTGGCACTGAGACTCACTAGCATAGATCTCTTCCACATAGCATAATTGGTTCCATCTAAGACTTTTGAAACAAGAATCATGCCAGGATGATCAGAAGCATGAAAGAAAAGAGGGTCTGAGGAATCAACCATAGATGTAGACATGATGTGATCAGATTTTTGAGAAGATATATGCTTTGGCGAATGATTGTGATTACTATCACTATCACTATCAATATCATCCATAAAAATAGCGGAAGTGTTTTATGGAGTCAAGATCATCTCTCTGATACCATGATAAATTGAAGAGAATTCAGTGATTTTATTAGTTTTTCTATTATTACAATAGACTAAGACGCTATTTATATGCAAGTTTACAAGAGTCAATATTTTACAATTATGATCCTAAATCAAAGGAAAATAAATGACGATCCCGTATTCAAAGGGATTACAAATCAGCCACATATAATGAAAGAATCTCCCTCAATCAATTAAATCAAGCTAGTAAAATCATAACACTTCCAAGACTCAACTTGCTTCAATTTCCTTATTAATATTATTAGTAGTGTGCTGTAGCATCTTAACAGAAAGTATTAACAAACATACCAAGAAAGATGATATTAAATTTAATTTAAAAATATTTTAGAGCTAAAATAACGTGGTTTTTGTTTTTTAACTTAATGACTTAAAGTGACTTAACTTAATTAATTAAGTTAATTAGATGTGTTTGTTCTTATAACTTAATGAGACGTTTCATATAATTTTGACTAAATAAAATAAGCTAATTTTTTTAGCTTTTACTAAATGGAGAAATCTAAGTAAGTCAATTAATTTCTAATAGAGAAAATATCCCTACTTTATAATTTATTTTTCATGCGTATTCCAAAACTCTACATAGAAGTTAATCCCACATAATCTCATCTTTATTTTTTTCAGCTGTCATAGAATTCCCCTCACTTTGCTTCTCTCACCATGTTCTTGAATTCCCCCTTAATTTCTCGCCAGGCAAGCACTTGACTTGGGCCTTTTTTTCTCAATTATGTTTTGCAGCATTCGCTTATATACTGATCAACTAGCTTTGCTACTCTTTTTGTACCTCACAAACTTGGTTATGCATTTTGGGTATTGTTCTATTCACACGACCACTCAAAACTTATTTTTATTGAAATATTTAGTTAATTTGAGGGTGATCATTTTGGAAGAATGTTTACTCAGCTGTTTGATTTCTTTTTTTTTTTTTAATAATTGAGATGATGTTGTGAATGATCAATTGACTGAATGTAGCTATGAGATTACATATTCTTATTTCGTAATTGGTTGAAATAGTTTCCATAGAGTTGTCTTGGGTGGTTATGAATTTTCCACTCTCTTTGAATGAAACTAACAATGGCGGAAATTAAGAATCGCTGAAATTAAATAGTCCACAATTGGCTCCATTTAATTATTATTATTATTTTTTTTGAATTTTCTTATCGATGTCATCACAAGGGGAAAGGGCAAATTGGACTGATCCTACTTATAGAAAATATTTTATTGATCTTTGGATGCGTGAACCAAACAATGGAAATAGATCTAGGCAACCTTAAAGCCTATTGCATGGAATACGATTTCTTAGGAATTGAAAACATTGACAGGAAGATCTATTACCCCAAAACAACTTAAAGAAGGATGGGATTATATGAAAAGGCAATACCTCACATGGTTGAAATTAACAACGGCAACAGGACATGGTTATAATTCTACAACTCGTTCTTTTGATTGGCCACCTAAAAGATGGGAAGAATACTTGAAGCTAACATCTTTTTTTCTTTTATTCAAGTGAATTATTTAAAATTTTTACAATATAAGTATAATCAATTATTATATTTTGATTGAACAGAAATATCCAGAAGCTAAGCAATTTCGCAATAAACCATTAGCAAATGCTGAAGAGTTGGAGTCTTCGTCGTTTTCTACAAGCTTGTTGCTACAACAATGTAGTCCCTCTTCTACAGCATCCATCAACAAAGCATGAGCTTTTGAGTCACCTACAATATCAGATTTAATCAGAGCTCAAATTGATCTAGAACACATCAAGTTGTTATAATTAAGCTTGAATAGATAGTCATGCAAAATTTACTAAAAATAAAACAAAAACTCATCATTACCTCTCTAAGTAATATTAGTTTAGGTCGAGAAATGTTATGATAACTCTCATTTCATAAAATTATCATTGCCGTATATAACATATGTTGAAATATATAAATGAATCTCATATAAGATGCAACATAAATATGTACAAAATTTAATAAAGAGATAAGAAAACATTTTCTGTTGATCTCGTACTACTTTTTTAATTTTGTTTTTAATTTTTTTGACCATTAAATGATTATTGTGGATTTTCCACCACTTGACTTAAATCTGCCAATTTATATAAATTGTGAGTCTTAGAAACATATTACCTAAATTGTTCCGTTGTTGTATTAATATCATATTTGTGTCGTTGATCATTAATATCTCGTACTACTTTCTTAATTGTTTTCAACAATTAAGAAATTTTTTTTAAAAAATACCAAGATGGTGGGGGGTTAAGCTAGACTATTACATCTAACATTAATCAACAAATGAAAAAAAAAAACATAAGGAGGGGTATAAATCAAAACCTTTGAAAAAAAGGTTTAGATGCAAAGAAAAATCAGAGAAATAAAAACAAAATTGAGAGAAAGCTCTGTATTATCGAATAAGTCTTTGTAAAAAGTGCTGTAATCTGTATTTATAGTAGCTTGGTAAAACTAACAGACTAACTAAGCTAGATAACAGTATTAGTATCAAATCTAATGACTAGCCAACATACACATGACAGCTGCAAATCTGTGACTAACTATTGCCATATTGGCACACTCACAGCCCTTATAACTTGAGTGAAGCTAAATGATTAACAAATAACAAACTATAACAACTATACTGAGTAATTTGGTAATTTCGCACTTGTGGAGTTATTTCTGGTTTTTTCTTCTGGTTATTAATAACTTGATTATTTTTAGATAATAATAAATAGGAATAACACTCGAAAGGAGTCCTATTGAAACCAAAAAATATAAACCTACCTGCCTTCTACACCGGACTAAATAGAGTTTTTCAGAAAAAAAACTGTTACTGGAAGAAGACCTCCTAAGGGTGAGAGACATAGAGGTAAAAGAGAGCCAAAAAGGGTCTTTTGTGTGTAAGCCTTATTCCTCACACTGAAAAGTACCTGCTGGCTGCAGTTGCTAATAGAGATTTAGTGACGGATGTCTTCAAGAATATTTCAACCTTCTGGGGCTGGGTATGGTTCCTCTTCCTCATTACAGTTGAAACTTGAGCTTGGATCTTCCGTCGATTCCGTAAAATCTGGGGCATGCAATAAATGGACCCCACATTTTTTCACCAGGCAAAACTCCAATTGTCCATGAGAACGATATTTTTCTTTAAAATAGAACTCGATGGCCACAGCCTCAAGAACACAATTGTATTTCCAAAAGCCATAATCGAAGAAATAGTAGCCCAAAAGTAAGTGATCTGACTCTACATAATCAATCACCCCAATATCGGATCTCCATCTTTGTAAGACATACGGCTGACAATCTTTGGGTATGACTTTGAATTCACAGGTAAATTTAAATGAACTGTCACAATAACCTATATGATGATCCCCAAATGCTACAATAGCGCTGAAAGCAAAACCGAGTATTCTGTTTTTATTACTGAAGCAATCTGGTGGTGGCATCTCCAAGGTTATAGAAGAAGATCCCACACTTTGAAACCTAAACCACTTTGGAATTTCATTCCCAATCCTAAATCCTTCATCTCATATATTTCTTTGACACCACAATTTCTAAGCACTTGTTTATTTCTTGTGGTTATTATGATTCGGCTCTCAGGGTTGAATCAATCAAGACTAGCAGTTAAGGATTCTATTTGGCTGAAGCCAGCAACATCATCAAAAACAATAAGGACCTTCCTACGGCTAATCCTTCTGAAGTTGAGGTCAATATCAGGAATTACAGTTTCATCCTTCAGCAATCTTGAAACAAGTGTTTGCTGCAAGCACGCCAATCCTCCCGGTCTTTGTGATTCTTCTCTAACGTTTTGAAGGAAGCAACAACCTTCAAAATTACTAGAGATTTTATTGAAAATAGCTCTAGCAATTGCTATCTTGCCTCTACCGCCAATGCCCCAAATCCCTAAGAGAGGTGCAGCAGCCAATACCCCAAATCCCTAAGAGAGGTGCAGCAGCCAATAGATATTCAATTTCCTCAACTCTTGGTTCTACTCCAACCAGCTGGTTATTGCGATCACGCGGAAACACTTCAGCCAGTCTCTTGAAAATGTGATTAACAACTTCCTTCATAAGTTCTGATTCAGGCACAGCAAATACATAAAATAGCACAATAAGTTCAAATTGGAGGAATACGCACCAAAAATGACTCAATAACTCTTAAATTATTAGAGTGGGAGATTTATTAAATTGCATAAAATATGACAGAACAAGCAATGAAAACACATAAATACTATTTGATTAATTGTATCAAAATTCTTTTACAATAGTCGAGAAGTTAAAAAAAAAAATTGTTTAAATGGAGAATTTGGCACACCAAATTAATAGAACTATCAAAGATCAGAACCAAAACTCTCGCCGGAAATGTTATGGTGCCTAAATAAAATTGAAGTATATCCCAGCATAAATACCAACAAGCAGAGCATATGTAAAGGAGGAATTTGTGCAGATAGATACAGCACTACTAAGCAGAGCTGTGGTAATTAAGCTATGAGAGAAGAAAATTAATTACCTAATGTAAAGAGAATGAAAGCCAGATAAACTGGCCGCTTCCTTCAGAGCATTCCTCCAACTCTGCAGCTTCTCTGAATTCTTTTTAAATCTTTCTTCAAGCTTCAAAAACGAAAACCCAAAACCCCCAGTTTGGTTTCTCACGTCTGATGGGTCAACGCGATAAAAAACTGGAATCACAACCTGTGCACACACTCTCTTGCATTGAAGGATTTTGACAAGTTCATCAAGACACCATCTGGAAGAGGCATACCCTTCAGAGAAAATGATAAGTGAAATGGTCGATGCTTCAATTGCATCCAGAAGAGATTGTGAAATCTCGTCTCCTCTCTTCAAATCGTTGTCAATGAAAGTTTCGATGCTTTTTCCAGACAAAGCTGAATAAAGATAGCTAGTAAAGCTGTCACGGGTGTCCTCTCCTCTGAAACTGAGGAAACGTCATACTTGTTTCGAGGATTCATCAAGCTGGTGGATGGATGAGAAGAAGAAGAAGATGATGTCATAACCGAAACAGTTCAATTGAATTGATTAGAGAGATTTTGATCAGAAGATGATGCTCTACTGCTCCCTTGGATCTTCAGGAAAGTTTCATTCAACTCATAGTCTATTTGCCTTCCCAAATTTCATTGGATACCGACACCGACTGTATGAACTCGAATGTGGCCGACAAAGCCAAACTTTATCTAAAATCAGATCGCAAAAATTAAGCAACCCCACACTGCTTGCTTACTCATTATATCCCAATTTTTTTTAGCATCACCAATCCGCTGCTTTCAGTAGAAATTGACTGAACTAATAATTAATTTTCGTACTATCCATCTAGTATAGAAAAATTGTAAGGGTAGGTTTGGTCTGTACTCCTGTATTCCAAATGGTATTTTCGAATTACGTTTAGAAAATAAGTAACGACTAGTGTTCAGTGAAAATAAAAATGCGCCTGGTAATTTTTTTGAAAACTAACACCTAACTGAAAAAGAGTAAAATGTGTCGGGTAATTTGTCTTTAAAGTATAACTAGTAAAAATGTATTTGATATAATTTTTGTGAAAATTGTTTTAGAAATTTTAAATTTATATTTTTGTTATTTTAGATATTTTTGTAGAAAATAAATAAACAAGTAAAACAATGCAGTGATAAATATTAATATAAAATTATAAGTAGTATTTTCTACATTATTACAAAGTTTTATTAAATAAAATATTATAGAATAATTTATAGAATATCCAAAATTATTTCATAAAATTATTTATTATTTTATTTTAAAACTTTTTTAAACCAAAGTTATTGCATAAACATAACAAAATCTACTTCCATTTTAAAGTTTCATGTTTGTATTTAATATCCTTTGGGGCCCACGATTTTTTTAATGATAAAAAGTCACAAAACCCCATGCGTTTAATATATGCAGGATGGAAAACAAAATTGCAATTATTGTGTCTTCTACATTTGTTAAAAAAAGTTAAAGAATGGAAATATTCCATTCTCCATAATACCCATTATGCCCGCGAAACGCCCCTATCAAACGCATTTTCTATTTTGTTAGTTTTGTAAAAAGAAAAATGTTCAGTAAAAAATGATACCAAACGCGCCTTAAATTTTATATGATTTATAGGGAGAGTATAACGCACTCTAAATTTCTGTGTGATTTATAAGGAGAGTATAACCCATCGAATGTGGCCGACAATTTAAACGCTAATTTTTATTTTACTTGCAGAAATTAAGAAATTTTATAATATTTCTGTGACACCATATCAACTATATAATTATTATATCAAATATATAATAAATAAATAATGTTATAGTTGTGTGTATCTACTTTAAAAAATTAATATGTAATTAGTGATTGTATAAAATTTAAAAACACTTGTTAAACATGCATTAGTTAGTCATATTACCTATAATATATTCTAAAATTTCTCACTAAACATTACTTTTAAAGAGATTAAATCTTCAAGATAAATCATGAAATTGGAACAGGACACCGTGTTGTTCATTCAATTCAAATGAGAAAGCAATTGCGAATCACGGCTAAAAGTGGGAAATGGTGGAATTTGATCGGACAATAACTATTGGAATTGAGGCTGGAAAGAAAAGCTTTGGGCCATCATTGTTCTAGGCTTTTGTGTGAAAATTTGAGCCCAATTCAAAGCCCAATCACTGTCCTAGCTTCAATTTGCAGTATGACCCACAAGTCATTTGCCACTTGTCCTCAAGAAACTTTTAAACCAAGTCATACGTGTGTCAAAACCATGGCTTAATTCTGACGCCCTGTAAAGAAATGAAGTTTAATCACAAGGTCGACAAGGGGAGCACGAGTGCATGCGAAGAACTCAAGCAAAGGCAGAATCCAAGCATGACCAGCATGTCCAAATTAGCCGGAAGAATTTAAGCATAGAGTAATCGTCATCAACTGAAGATGATCAAGAAAAGTTTCATCATCGACTGAAGGTGAACAAAGAAAGGCTTCAACACAAAATCTCATCATTTTATACAAATTCATCAGTGAAGATGTACATTTACATAAAATTTAGACAGCTCTTCAAGCTATAGCAGCACATGCCGGTTAATGTGGTCTTAATCAAATAATTACTTGTCAACTGAAAACAAATTATTCGGTCTCTTGAACGTTAAACAAATTATTTCAGGTAACTGCGTGATGCCACAATCAGTTAGATATAAATCCGTTAGACTTTGCAAGCCATCTAAAAATAATGTGCTAGGCAATGATAAACCCATTTGCTCACGACCCCTGCTTGCTCTTATAGTAGTTCCTTCAACGCTCAGTCTCTTCAAAGCTACTAAATTACCAAGTTGGTCTGGCAATATCCGAAGATTTGAGCAACCATTGAGATTAACATCTTTTACAGATTTCAACTTACATAGGCTGCTTGGGAGACTCTTAAGCCTTTTGCATTCCATAAGGCACAAGTTCAAAAGGCCAGAGAGACACCCGATGGATGAGGGCAGTTCTTCAATCGCAGTTCCACTTAAATTTATCTTTTCTATATTACCAGCTGATGAGAACTCTGGAAGCCTCTTCAGGTTGGAGCATCCCCAAAGATTAAGCATTTTAAGAAATTCCAAATGTACTCCATCTGGAAGACTTTTCAGGCTTTTGCAACCACTTAGATTGAGGATAACAAGATTGTTCGGGTGTAAAATCAACGAGGGGTTTGGAGTTTTAGTCAGAACATTGCAGGCTCTGAGGATTTTCTGCTTTAACTTACCATGATGCTGCTCGGACAAAGTTGAGGCCAAGACATGCAAGTCATTGATTAGCATGTGTGGCAATTAAACACTATTATTACTTGAAAAGAATAAATTTAGCTAATATCGATTTGTAACATGTATCTATTACATATGGCAAGAATCTTTGTTAGTATAAGATGTATATATATGCTAAGAAATCATAGTCATTAGGAATTATATATTTGGAAGATGAAGCTGTGATTTATGATGATTGATATCTTTAAATTGTTCTTTAAATTTTCATTATTTTAACAAAAAAAGAAAAAGAAACAGACCTTAACGAACCTAAATGCCCAAAATAACGAGTTCTGTAATTTATTATTAATTCTTGATGACAGAAAGAGAGCATGTAGACAAATGGACAAAATGAATCAAAAAGAGAGAAAATTTGATGATATTGTGAGAAAATCTTATCTGACTATTGAAGAGAGCAGATAATTTGGTTTGTAGATTTTTGGTTTTCATACTATTAATACACAAAAATGAATTAAAAAAACTGTTAGAAGTTAAAATCTTTTTGCATAGAGGTGAATTAAGCCAGCAACTAAAATTTCTCAAATACAATGAGCTTAGCTTGAAACTTGTAACCCTGCTGTCCTAGCACATCGTTATATACTAATCTAAAAAGGAATCCATGTCAGTATTAATATTAGTCATTAGGTTAATTATAAAATTCAAAGACTAGAACTTAATGTATAAAATTGTGTTGAAAAGTAAAAAATAGGCTCTTGTACCAGCCCCTATATAAAGATACACATACCTGGACACCATCAACCCAAAGCTGTTGAATATTGCTACGAGGCATTTCCAGTAAAACAAGTTTCTCCAGATGAATATTCAAAGGCAATGATTTCAATGGATATCCATACCAGTGAAGATACCTCATTTCAGCAAATCCAGGGCCTTGTAAATAAGACACCTTACATTTGTTCTCTCTATTAATTGATGAGTTATAAAATTTTAAAAATCTCAACTTACGCATCCTTGTGAATGTATCAGAATTTAGAAGCATTTCTTTCACTTTAGACATATCCAAACAGATGCCCTCAATTTTTTCAGTCCCCTAATAATCAATAAAAGACCAAAAAGTTAAAATCAAATTTAAATAATTCAAGTTTACAGTTATTATTAACGGATCAAACTCTTAACTGCAAACGTACATATAAAGAAACATAATAATACAAGTAATACTAATTAACATAAAAAATATATATATGTGTGTATACATACTATACAAATTGACAAAATTATTTATACAAACGATTATGCCCAAGGTGACCTGGCAATTATAGTTTATTGCTGCATCATCTAGTCAGCACTTTTTCTTTTTAAGTCATGGACACTCTCTTATTCACTGTACGACATAAATATTTGTATGTCAAGTTTGTAAATACAATATTATTCCAAAATAATAATCCTCAATAAAATGCTTACCGTATTATATGTAAGAACTTCGTAGACATCGTCATAATGCCATAACCGACTGCGGTTTCCTGGATCAATTGATTCTTGCCGGACAATTTCCCTACCCAATTCTTGTAGCAAATCATGCATTGTTATCTTGTTGTCGTATGAATTGATATCAATGAGAGACTTATCAACAAGAACACTAATTCCTATTTTCGGGTAGAAGCCACTTGCATCAAGGAATTTCATTACTAGAGATGCATCCTCACCTTTAAAAAAACAAGCAACATCTAGGAAAATATTTTTTTCTTTATCGTCCAAACCATCATAACTTATTTTTAGTACCTCTTGAATGCTCGGATGGAGAATGCTTTTCAATTTTTTTATTGCATTCTCCCAGACTTCTTTTTCTTTTTCAAACAGAAAACATCCTAAAATTTCAAGAGCTAGTGGAACACCTTGAGCATATCGTATTACCTTGCTTGACAACTCCTCATAACCTACATCAGGATGGTTTTGTTTGAAGGCATGTCGACTAAAAAGCTCAAGTGCATGATCATCTCGTAATTCCTTCATCTCATATATTTCTTTGACACCACAATTTCTAAGCACTTGTTTATTTCTTGTTGTTATTATGATTCGGCTCTCAGGGTTGAACCAATCAAGACTTCTTATTAGGGATTTTATTTGTCTGAAACAAGTCACATCATCAAAGACAATCAGAACCTTCCTACGGCTGAGCCTTCTAAAGTTGAGGTCAATTTCAGGAATCATATTTTCATCCTTGAATAGTTTTGAAAGAAGTTTTTGTTGCAAGCATGCTAATCCGCCCGATCTTTGTGATTCTTCTCTAACGTTTTGAAGGAAGCAACAACCTTCAAAACTACTAGAGATTTTATCAAAAACAGCTCTAGCAATTGTTGTCTTGCCTATACCACCGATGCCCCAAATCCCCAAAATGTAAACATCTTTCGACTCAGCAACTAATAGTGATTCAATTTTCTCAACTCCTGATTCTATGCCGACCAATTGGTTTTTGTTATCACACGGAAACACTTCAGCCAATCTCTTCAAAATTTGATTAACAATTTCTTTTATAAGTTCCGATTCTGGCCTGGCAATTACATAAAATAGCAGTAAGTTCAAGTAAGAGAGTTTTGCACCAAATATGACTAAATGCTCTTAAATTATTAGAGTGAACGATTGAAATTGCTTAATATATTAGAGGATAAATGCTCGATTAGTCTTTACATATAGATTAAGTAATTATTTAGTCCTTATAATTTAAAAATTACCTCAAAACATCCTTGTTGTTGATTCTGTTACACTCACACCCTTATTTTTCCCCCCGTTTACTTAATGTCCTTGTAATAGTGTTGGGACATTAATGGAAATGAAAAAATATTAATTTACCAAATTAAAACTAAAAGTAAAATACAAATGAATTAACTTTTTTGTTATTATTTTTCTTTAAAACAATTAAGATAAATTAATACAGCCTTTTCTTTTCATAAGATCCCCAAGATTGTTAAAAGAGTATTATTGTAAAAGCAAAAGAAAAGGAAGGGTGCAGATGTAACATAATTAATAGCAGGGATTGTTTTAAATATTTTTTAAAATATTGGGACCAAACAGATACTTAATCCATTATATAAACACTAAAGGAACATTTATTTATGTTATATGACAGAACATTTTATTAATTTTAACAAAATTCTTTTATAGGAGTTAAAAAGTCAAGAAGTCAAGAAATCTAAAATAAATTTGTTCACGTTAAAAATTTAGCAGACCAAATGTAACTATAATAAGATCAATCCACAGATCTGTTAGGATTCCTGATGCTCTAAATACCAACTAGCAGAGCATGTGTAAAGAAGGAATTTGCGCAGATAGATACACTACCCGAAACAGAGCTTCTGGTAAATAATTAAGCAGAAAAGAACATTAATTACCTAATGTTAAGAGAATGAAAGCCAGACAAACTTGCTGCTTCCTTCAAAGCATTCCTCCAACTCTGCAGCTTCTCTGAATTCTCCTTAAATCTTTCTTCATGCTTCGAAAATGAATTCCCAAAACTCCCTGTTTGGTTTCTCACGTCTGATGGATCAACCCGATAGAAAACCGGAATCACAACCTGTGCATGATCTCTTTTGTATTCGAGGATCTTCACGAGTTCATCGAGACACCATCTGGAAGAAGCGTATGATTCAGAGAAAATGATAACTGAAATGGCTGATGCTTCAATTGCATTCACAAGTGACTCTGAAATCTCATCTCCTCTGTTAAGTTGGTCATCAATGAAAGTTTGGATATTTTGTTGAGACAAAGCTGAATAGAGATGGCTAGTAAAGTTCTCGCGGGTGTCCTCTCCTCTGAAACTGACAAAAACATCGTGCTTATAGTAATTACGGGGATTAGAAGAAGGCATAATAGAAACAGCTAGTTCAATAGATGAGGTGAGAGACTGATGAGACGAAAACTATTACTAAGCCAAAATGAACTTTCGTGATCATTTCCTCTCCGTTTTCCAAGCTTTGTGGAAAATAATTCATGGAAGATTCAAGTCTTATTCAGACCCCACCTAATTTACTGATTTGTAGACTTTTTTTAGTTGAATTACAGACACAGCATTATGAGTTGGACAATTGGCATTTGGCACCCTTCCGTTAATCTCATGAAAATCCTACTCTATGATAACTACAAATATTAACAAAAATACAAGTAGAATTAACCTTACTTATATTTCTTTTTCCCCTCTCTCTTCAATCTATTTATTTTCCTGAGTATGATTTTTCTCTCTCTCTTCAATCTATACAATTCGTTTGCAAAATTGTGTTTATTAATTTTGTAGAGGGAGAAAGTCTGAAGTTAAAATATCTACAAAAGAAAATAGTGTTTATTAAGAGAAAATGGTATTTTTGATATTAAGTGAGTATAATTAAAAAATGGATTTTAAGATCCAACCGGGCCCAATTCAAAGTCCAATAACTTTTCTTGGCCCAATTTATATAATTTGATCCACATGAGTCGTAAACATACGCTGGTTAAAACCATGGCTCAACTCCAAGCCTATATAGAGAAGTGAAGTTTTAATTTTCAAACGCAGCAGAGGTGAGTCAATATTATTAACACATTAATTCGAGCAAGGACTGTTTCTTGAGCATCTTCAAAACGGGAAGAATTCAACAGGCCACTTGGAAATATTCAAGCTATCAATCGGGGCACAAAAGTAATCATCATTGGTCAACTTATGATAACCAAAGAAATGCTTCAACACAAAGAAATTTCATCATCAGCTGCAAATACAAATAACTTTGGTAATTCCTATTCTTAAGTGAAGAGAGACCTAAAAATGTAACTCTCTTTTCAAAAAACTAAATAAATATTATATAACATAGAGGTTCATATGTTACAAAATGTTAGCTTGTACATAAATAGTTGACTCCAGATGGCCACTTGAGTGATACAAGTAGCTCTCCATTAATGCCGTTTCACCTCCTCTGCACCGAATGAATGGACTAAGTGTTGGGGAGCAGCAATAATAGCTCTCTAGTCTCCATGTCAATTAGTGCGCCTGCAACCACCTATCTATTTTTTGCTTCATTCTGAAACCCATTAACAATACAGCATTTGTAATGGCCACAATTAGTAAAATATTTCAAAAATTAATTTCAACAATTTAAATTTGTGTGACACAGGTCAAATCCGAAAGATGTGTACATTGTAGAACACAGAGTACTCACCTGCCATGGACTTTTCTATCTTCTTATTTGATATTGTAGAGGTTAACTAACTGATCAGCTTCAGATGTGACGGTTAAAACATTCAGCAAATTAGATTTTAGACAGAAAGAACTGAAGAGTAAGGCTCTATATATATATATGAAGATTAATTAATTTAACTACTTACTGAAGAGCAGTAGCTGCTGTGATGGCGATAGATGTGTTCAAGAATTAATATTTCAATCATATGGGGCTGCGTATGGTTCCTCTTCCGTTGAATCTGGGGTGTACAATAAATGGAACCCACATTTTTTCACCTTCAAACCGCAACTCTCCAAACTTTCAGAAGAAGCAAAATCCTGAAAATAGAACTGGACTGCCACTGCCTGAATAATGCAATTGCATTCCCGGAAGCCATTCAAATCCTCATCACCGAACAAATAGTACCCTAAAACTAAGTGATCTGACTCTACATATCTAATTAGCGCAATATCACATCTCTCCAAGACATGATGCGGCTGACAATCCTTAGATTTGACTTCGAATTCACAGAAGAATTCAAACCAACCGTCACAATAGTCTACGCGTTGGTCCCCAAATGCTACAATAGCGCTAAATGCAAAACCCAGTACTGGACTAATTTTATTACTGAAGAAACCTGGTAGTGGTGGTGGCATCTCCAACTTTATAGAAGAAGATCCCACACTTTGAAACATAAACCACTTCGGAATTTCATTCCCAGGTAACATCACATGACCTCTCTTTTCTAGAAAAAACCCCTGTAAAACCAAAAATTCTTATATGATTTTAAACCAATATTATTTGTTAACTAATTAATTAATTAGTGAAAGAGATACCTCCTCTCGTACGTGTTTCCAATGTGCAGCTGCCATAAGCTGAATATCCTGCAGAGCATCTTCGATAATTATTCCGACCTCATTCGGATCCAATTTAAAATTATCGCTCAGGTCAAAAAGCTCCGTAGAAGATTTGTAACTTATTGAGGATAAAGCCGTGCAATGGTGTGCATAGAGCAATTGTAGATTGAACGGAAGCTTTGTTAGCGATTGAAGCCTCTCACAATAATTTAAGTTGAGTAGTTCCAACCTAGAAAGCTGTATGATGCTTTCTGGTATTCTCTCAAAATTGTTTTTCTCTAGATGCAATGAGACTAGTGAGCATAACTGACCAAGACTTTCAGGTAATTCCATGATGCCACAATAATTTAGATATAAGGACGTTAGAGTCATGCGCAAGCCATCTAAAGGTAATGTGATAGATGATGATAAACCCGTCTGCTTATCACCCCCCCAGCTTCTATCCAAACTTAGTTCATAAAGGTTATTGTTCCAACGGACAATGGATGATGGTACTTCTCCTATAGCAGCAGTTCCTTTAGCGTACAAAGTACTATTCGAAGCTTCTAAATTTCCAAAATCATCAGGCAATCTCTGAAGATTTGAACAACCATGGAGATTAAGAGCTTTTAGAGATTTCAACTGACTTAGGCTGCTTGGGAGACTCTTAAGCCTTTTACAATCACTAAGGTACAAGTTCAACAACCGAGATAGACACCCGATGGATGAGGGCAGTTCTTCAATTGCAGTTCCATCTAACCATATCTCTTCTATTTTACCAGCTGATGAGAACTCTGGAAGCCTCTTCAGTTTTGAGCAGCCAAAAAGATTAAGCTTTTTGAGAAATTCCAAATGAAATATTTCAGCTGGAAGACTTTTCAAGCTTTCGCATTCGCTTAGGTTGAGGATAACAAGCATGTTCAGAGGTGGAATAAACGACGGGTTGGAGGCTACTCCATGATGCTTTAACTTACCATGATGCTACTCCGGCAAAAAACAGGCCAAGAAAAATCATTAATTAGCATGCATGATAATTAAAAATTATTACTTGAAAAGAATATATTTAGCTAATATCGAATTGCAATATGGCAAGAATCATGTATTGACGTTATAATATGAATATATACGGTAAGAAATCATAGTCACCACGAATCTCTGATTTATGATGATTGATTACTTGCTTTTTTATCATTCAACATTTTGTGCAAATGAATAAAAATGAAATTTGTCTTCTTGATATTGTTCTTTAAATCTTTCATTCTTAAACATTGTATACATAGTAATGGATAGGTTGGGCAGCGCATCACGCCCCCCATTCCTTCCCCCCCCACACCTCCTTTTTTGGCAATATTTGATGTGAAAGTTTAGATTTTGAGTCACAGCAATTTTGAGTCACAGCTACAAATTCAAAGGTTTAGATGAATACTTGGATAAACAACTATTTGAGAACCTATTGCTGCTCACCATGTTTACTATCAAAACTTCACAAATATCTTTGTGATGCCATAATGGACTGCACTCTCCGGGATATGATTAATTTCTCTTCCCATATCTCGTAGCGAGCCATGCATTGTTATCGTGTTGGATTGTGATATCGTTATGAGAGAGCTGTTGACAAGAACAGGCAATCCTATTCCAGCAATGAAGCCACAGGCATCAAGAAAACTTAATACCCGAACTCTACTGCTCTTCTTTCAAGAAATATGCAACATCTAAAAAAATATGCTGCTCCCCAGTTTGCATCATGTCTGGAAATCGCTTCTTCCAGTTTCGAAAATGAATCCCCAAAACTCCCAATTTGCTTTCTCACATGTGATGGTTCCACGCGATAAAAGACTGCTACCACAATCTGTCCATAATTGGTCTTGCGATCCAGGATCTGTAAAAGTTGACGGAGACACCAACTTGAAGAAGCATAGCTTTCTGAGAAAATGATATAGATGCTTGATGCGTCAACTGCATCCAGAAGAGACTGTGAAATTTCATCTCCTCTATTTAGATCGTTGCCAATGAAAGTTTCAATACATTTTTGAGACAAAGCTGAATAGAGATGGCTAGTAAAGTTACCAGGGGTGTCCGTTCCTTTGAAACTAAGGAAAACATCATGCTTATTGTGTCGATAATGAAGAGAAGAAGAAGAAGCCATAGCAGTTCAATAGACGAGAGATTTTGATAAAATGAAAAATTTGGGATGTGAAGATAATTGAATTTGTGACTACAGGGTATATAGATATACCGTATATATGTGCTTTAAAATTGGGGTCTCCCTATCTTGCAGCTGCTGTACCTTACAGCAGCTGCAAGATAGCATTTGCCTTAAAATTGTGGTCCGCCTGTGTTGCCTATGTTGTACGTTAAAACAGCTTCTGTCTTTTCTGACTTGGTTACTGTAAACTTTTGTTGAGGCGCTTCCACTCTGTTTTATTTACAATTATTTAAAAGTATTATGAAACTTTCTGCTTATCTATATTATCAAAATTTAATTTATCTCCTTACACTCTTTTTCATTTACTATTTTTTTATAAGTATCAAAAGAGTTTCTATTTACAACCACGACACATTAAACAGCATAACACATTAATATTAATAAAAAGACAAAAATATCCTTAAATTAGTACTGAAAAAAGACTTTCCTCTCTTGAGAAATTACGGTATTTCATCTTCCATTACTCATTATCAACAAAATTTTCAAGGATATGACCGTTCATCTTCTTTATCATATAATCCCATAATAATTAATACTTTGATGATAAAAGAATTAACAAAATAAAAAACAAAATTCCCTTTGAATCCATCCCTCTCCACCATCAATTTCTCTTCATTAGCAACCTTTATCGACAATTGAAGCTACCATTAGACTCATCACAGAGAGAGAGAGAGAGTGAGAGAAAGGAAGAAGAAACAGGAAAAAAAATATGAAACGTTTACAATTTTATAGTGCGTTTACTAAACAAAAATCGGAATAAGTTAGAAACAGAATTAGCTAGAATCGAAATGAGAAATTAGAATCAGAATCAGTTATTTACTTGGACTGAATGAACCGAATTAAAATGAGCTGCATTGCATTGATGTGTTTTAGAATCAAAATCGGAATAAATTAAATTGTAACAAATTACGATAAAATTCGTAATTAATTATTATTATTATTATTATTTTGTATTTTAATTATTGTGATTATTATTATTAACAATTTAACTAAAAAATTATTATTACTTATTGTTAATATATTAATTAATTATAATATTTTTTATTGTTGTTGTTAATAATAATAATAATAATAATAATAATAATAATCCATTTAAAAAAAAAAGTAATAATCAAAATCATCATCATCATCATCAACGGCAGCAACAAATCAGAATTGGTGGCGGCATCATCAACAGTGGCGACATCATCATCAACATCGTGGAGATGGCCGGTGAAGATAAAGATGACGACGACGAGGAGATATGCTGTTTGAAGACGGTGAGGAGACGGTGACGAGATCGTTACTGTAGCGGGCCAAGTAACGGACGGTGAAGATCGTGACGACCAGTGAACTAGATCCCGATCCCGATCTCGATCTCGATCATGGTGCTATGCTTCCTCTTGGCTGTAGCTGAAAAATCTTCCTCTTGGCTCTGATGGAGGCTTCAAGGGTTCGAAATGTTGACTGTGATTGTTGTTTTTTTTTTTCCAATTTAGCTATATATATTTTAATTAAATGAAGGGTATTTTAGAAATTTAAAAATTATAAGGGGGTGAATTTGATACTCTAAGAGTTTCAATGAAATAAAACAGAGTGGAAGTGGCTCAACGACATTTTACAGCAACCAAGTCAGAAAAGACAGAAGCTGTTGTAACGTACAATAGGGCAACATAGGCGGGCCCTTAAATTAATGTAGACTGAACAGCTTTATTGACTTTATTAGTTTAAAGTAGCACCGTGTCTTTAGTTTCTTTATTTTATGTGTTTACGCTAAGTCTAACCTAAGTCAATTTGATACGATCAGATCGTTATTTTATTTATATTTTAATTTTATTTGTAAAGTTATTTTATTTAAATAGTATAAAATATTATCTACTAATGGGTTAGTGGTTAGTTTAGTTGATATGCGGGGACTGTGATTAGTTTAGTTGTCTATTCTTAAGAGATAATTGGACTATGATATTTTGTATATATATCTCTAATCCATAATGAAAAAGTAATTGAATTGTTAAAATTTTACTGTAACTTGAGTTATAGGTAGGAATTTACTGATTTTTTTCAATAATTAATACTTTTTGGAGGTCTGAGTTTTCTTGAATCAATCCTATTTATTCATTTAATTCCTTGTTACAAACATTTATTTTTGTATCATTTTGGTATAAAGCAAGGCAACGAAGGAGCAAATCTTTAATATGGAATAGCGACTAGAAAGATGACTAAATTGACGGAGACTATGATTCTTGAACAAAAAGAATATTCAAAGATATTGTCGTGCACGATGGGTAATTCAACTTTTAAGTGTCCTTAATGTCAAATATGTAGACAAAAATTCTACATCTTTAGTTGAAATTCAAGAACTCGAACAATGTAGCGTC
This sequence comes from Murraya paniculata, assembly GCA_030449075.1. Lineage (NCBI taxonomy): Eukaryota > Viridiplantae > Streptophyta > Magnoliopsida > Sapindales > Rutaceae > Murraya > Murraya paniculata. The sequence goes on from JAEVFN010000069.1 coordinate 416,977, forward strand.
ATGGTGATCTTTGCAAATTCTTATAGTCCACAATATGGCGCATCCTAGGTTGATCATTGAAATGATCTTGAATTTCAAAAAAAGATGTAGAATTTTCTTCAACCTGTTTGACATTATGGACACCTAAAAGATGAATTCAATCTCGGACCTAATTTGATTGATATTTTCCCCATCATACATGATAATTTCTTTGAAAATTCTTTTTGTTCAAGAATCATAGTCTGAATCTATTTATGTATCCTTTCTAGTCGCTACTCCTTGTTAAGGATTTGCTCTTTCGTTGCCTTGCTTTGATACCAAAATGATAGAAATACAAATGTTTGGAACAAGAAATCAAATAAAATATGAAAAGTAGATGATAAATATTCAAGGAAATCCAAACCTCCAAAAAGTAATGATTATTCAAGAAACCAATAAACTCCCTACGTCCAAAATTATAATCATTCAACACTTTTTCACTATGAGTTAGAGATAGATATACGAAACATCGTTGTCCAACTATCTCATAAAAATAAGCAACCAACTAATCACAATCCCCACAAATATTTCTCAGTCAACCACAAACAGCTAACACACTACTAAATAATATTTTTGAAACGACCCGTCCTAAATTCTTGGGCGAGTCTATTTAGACTCATCAAAATTGAACTGATAATAAACTAATTAATAAGGATTCTATAAAAATTTAGCAGAATCTCTCCTATAAGTATAACACTTTCGATCTGTAAATGTGTAACACAGATACTTCTAAATAATCCAATAAACACCAGCTCTAATGCTCAACATTCTCAGCCATAGTACTGAATTTTACTCAAGATATCTTTAAGTACTAAATGATTATATTATAGCGGATAATAACGTACATAGGTTTATTTTTAGTTTCAAAAGAATAATACACCAAAATTAGACAATCCCAAAATAATGAGCTTATCAAAATGCCCTAACAAAAATCATTTATATCTTATAGTATAACGTGGCCAAAAACTCAAAATATCTACAGTCGCTGGATCAATTTAGTGTACCTACAAGCTCCTGTGGGGGGAGAGAAAAAATATGATAAAACAGAGTGGGTATAAAACTAAGTGAGCTCAGTCAGTGAATAATAGTTTTCTTTTGAAAATAAACTTACTGTAAAATAATTTATTCTTTCTCAAAATAATGTCATTAAAATATTATAAGAATTCCAGTAAACTTATGTAATTTAAATCATGCACTGATACAACAATAATGCATAATACTGCATAAAATCAAAGAAATCATAACACTTATCATAGTAAATATTGAATATCGAAACTATCACAAAAACAAGTACCAAGGGGAATAATCTCGTCATATCCAGCCCTCAACGGACGTGCAATGACGTACTATCTAGGTACCGTCATGTCCCAGAGCTACATGGATAGACAGGGAAGTGTCATCTCATATGTCATCATATCTGTGCATGCATAATCCAGTCCCCAAAGGACAAAGGCGCCCAAGCACACTGGTCAAAGCCTCTGTGTGTACTCAGACGGGCCCCAAAGGCCTGTATCTCATTTCTATCTCAATATCTGTATCTCTGTAATCATCATATTGCATACATATGCCCCCAAATGGCAAAAGTGCCCAAACACACAACCCAAAGCTTTTATATGTGTTCAGACGGGTCCCAAAGACCGCTCATGTCATCTGTATCACTGGGAAGGGTACTGTCCAATGATTTTAAATACAATCTTTAAATCATACTTTTCTTTTCATTAACACATTTAAATTAACTTTTCTTGTCTAAAAAATACTATTGGGTTTCATTCAAACTCGATATGGAAAAACATTAACCATACACCTTTTAATAACATATCAATATGCGAAAAAAATCCATTTCGAGAAAATCATTAAATCCGATCATTTAAAATACTTATTTCACAAACATGCTTTATTATCATAATAAATTATAAAAATAGGTTTTATATATTCCACTCACAGTGACGATGTTCAAACTCGGTTGTCGTCCATGCCCGCGGACTGGCTCTCGCTCGCGGGTCTTCCTAAATTAAGAAAACGACATAATTACTTTCTGTAAATCTGAAATAGAACTAAATTTACGCAATAAAGCTCGAAACGAACATCTATTCCTAATATACAACTCACGTGTCAATAAAATGACTAAAGTACCCTCGTGCCCGTAAATTCCAAAATCGTGAATTACCGAATTATCCTCAGAAATTGTAATTACCAATTTATCCTCAATTCTAAGAATTACAAAAATATCCCCAAAGTTTGAAATTACAAAATTGCCCTAAAAATGTAAAATTATCGAAATGCCCTTGTCGGTCAACAATGCCCAAAATTCAAGCGACGTTGATCGGAAAGCTCGGATTAGATACTTCAGACCACGTGAGTCCAACGGTATCGGCGGTTAGTTCCCACGCGCGACAACAGCGCCGGAATCTAGCTCGACAGCCGTGAGCCTCCAAGTGGTCAGTTGACGACAAATCGACTCTCCCGGTGGCTGTGGATGGTCAGAAATGGAAGATGGTGGTGTGGGGAACAAAACTCAGGTGGTGGCGCAACTGGAAACCAGCTAAATCGCGGCGAATTGAGGCGGCGATTCCACCGTTCTTCACAGCTTCGAACGACGGCTTTCCGGTTGTTTTTCGGTGGTAAAGACGACGGAAAGCTGACCAGCGGCACAAGGGCTTTCGATCGGTACCATCCTTGGCGGTGAGGTGGTCGAAAATCCGAGATATTTTCGGGTTGGGTTTGAGGGTTCAGGTTGGGTTGCAAAAGTCTTTCTCTCTCTCAACCTCTCTTTCACGTGTGCGTTGCTTCTTTTCTTTTTTTTTTTTTGTTTTTCCCAATTAACTTTCTTTATTTTTACTTTTAACAGCCTCTTTTTTTTTTTGTTTTCAACAGCATATGTTACAATTTTATACTATTTAAATAAATAACTAATACAAAAAATTATAATAAATAAATTAAAATATTGATCGTATCCTAATTGTCTTATAGTATATCCAGGGTTATATTCTTATATTGTGATATATATCTACCTATATTTGTGAGACATATATACTTGATCATACTCATTAAATAGATAGAAATAATAAGATTCAAACTTGCATCCTCAACCTTAAGGGTCAAGTTCGGCCAGGGGTAAAGGATTCTCTCTTTTTCTTTTTCCATTTTTTTGCCCCTCTTATCGCCTTCCCTTATTTAATGTGTAGACAAGATTGAGTCTTGTATTTCATTTTGGTTATTAAGCAAGCTTTTCACTTAATTTATAGTTAAGCTAACTTTTTTTACTAGATTATGAAGGTAAGGGCTAAAGGGAGACGAGGTGGAAAAAAAATAAGTGGAGAGACAGGCCTATAGGTCAAGTCTATTACAGCTAAAGCAACAAGTAATTAATGATAGCTAAAAAGATCAAATGAAAATTGTAAAAGGTTTTCTAACACTATACAAATGATTTTATTTTAAGGTAACGATAGACATCCTAAATTTTTATGAGTTAATTACCCCTAGGCGATAAATGTTTTGACAAATTTTAAAAAGGTGATATATTTTTTAAAAATACTCGAGCGGGTGACATTCCATTAACTTTTGTTATTAACTTCAACAGGAATAGTAAATTAGTTATAAAATGATGTTTATGTCCCTAAAATTAATTACAAAATGACGTTCCTACCCATGCAATTAGTTACAAAATGATATTTCTACACCTACATTTAGTTACAAAATAATGTTTCTACCTACTCACATATTTTTAATTTTTTAAATAGAAAAATATATCAAAAATCAAATCTAAATCTGATTAATAGCGCATTTTTTTGGTTAAATCAAATAATTTTTTTTTTAATTTCTTGTTGAATCAAATTGATTTGTGAACATAAAGAAGCAAATCTCTTATGAATTGTAAAATATTATATAAATCTAGTATTTTTATTTCTTTGGCTTTATGAATAAAAAAACCTATTTTTTCAATTTTACCCTTGGCATGCTAAAGTTTAAAGGCAAAAGTTAACGGAATGTAACCAGCTCGAGTGTTTTAAAACATGTATCACTTTTTTAAAATTTGTCAAGACAGTGTTGCAGCAGCCAAGGGTAACTAACCCAATTTTTATCCCAAATTTCATCCAAAGTGATGTGACATGTGATGTGTTATTCAATAAGTGATTTATAATTTTTCATAATTTTTAAGTGAATTGACTATACTATATCATCATCCAATCGATAAATGCCAAGATAAATTTTTAAAGGGTAAGGCAATTTGCCCTCTAAATTTTACTTTGAACATTCATAATTTAATAAAATTTTATATTATTAAAATAAGCTTACTGTAATTTTCTTTTAAAAAGATAATTTTAGTTCAATATAATATTAACACTTTAATTTTGGTTTAATATAATATTAAAACTTTTTGCACCCATTCTCTTATCTCTTAATCCTAAAATTATCTTCTGAAATGCCAAATCCAATCTATAGTAAAAATTATTCACTTTTAATAAATATTCATTCATGGAAAATCAAACAAATGTTTCAATAAAAGCACTATTTAGGAGTAATTAGAGAAAACATATTGTTGCGTAAAAAATAAAAATAAAGAAGAAGATGAAGAGAGAAAGTTTTGGCTTGAAGGCCTTAAACGATCATAAAGAGCAATTGGCTTGAAGGTCCAAAAATCACAAAGGGTAATAGATGGCACCAGTCAAAATTTGGTGTCCGAATTTCAATTTTTCTTATTGATTTGGGAGAGCCCTCTATAGCTGGTAATTATAGTATGAAATCCAGTCGTGATTGTTTGAGAACAGTTTACTCCTAAGTTAATCTTGGTAGAGAAACGTATGCGGTCCCCATAGTCTTGCCATGGCAAGTGTCACACGGCTTTTCTCGAAGATGCGGCAAGCCTGTGATGGCGTCGAGCTTTACTCGACCAGCCACTCAACAACCCAAAGGAGGTTGTGTACGGAATGCACACCCAAGGATTTTTCGCTTTCAACAAATGGAAATCAACACACACAAGCTTGTTTTATGGAGACACCGGCCTCCAACTTTTCTATTTCACTTAACAAGAAAAGTTACAACCTACAATGAGCCCTATGTGCTTTAGAAGATGTCACTCTCTTCCCAAAATTGTTCCCCCTCAACACATGCCCTCTTAGGCTATTTATACAATGCAAATGACAACCCCATTTGCTAGGGTGAGGTGGCGCGCTACCCATGCGCCACCTCAATCCATTACCCACAAAATAGGTGCCCACTAAAGCATACATAAGGGAGCACATCTCCACACCCCCTAGGAACAAGGTAACCGCCACTCATGGCCTACAAGTGAGGATGTTGTGGGGCGTAACTGCTGCTGCCCACTTCTCTTCATGTTCCCACTTTTCTCGCCCATGTTCCAAGGCCATGTCTCCCACTCATGCTTGTTGCTTGGCCCATTCCGCAGCCCTTGCTTGGCTTTGCGCCAATCCGCTCATGGCCCAAGGCTTGGCCCGCATACTCGTCGCGCACTGCAGCGCGTCACGCTCGCGCATCTCTTGGCCACGCTCGCGTGCCGCTTGTGCCCAATGTCCTCGCAACCTGCGCGCCTATGACTCTCGCATCCGCGCACCCTGCACTTGCGCGTCCAGAGCCCCGCGCTCGCGTACTCTGTGCCGCATATTTGCGAGATGTTACGCGCGTCACCCACGTACGCTCATGCGTTCGCTTGCTGTCGCGTGTCTCCGCACCCACTCCGCAGCATCCGCTTGCTGTCGCGCCCCAGCCCGCGTGCCAGACTTGCTTTGCTTTCGTGCTGCTCACCGCACGCCCACATTGTCGCCAATACTCGGCACAAGGCCCCAAGCCAAGCCGCGACATTCGGCCCATCCGGCCTAAGGATGTGATAGCAAGTTAGTTTGGCATAACCGAATTGCTACGGATGATATATCTCACAAAGCCTCGCACGTTGATCACGTCTGTTTGTCTTCTTTGTGATCACCCTTGCACGGATGAAACGGCAGAACACCTTTTCGTGTCTTGTCCTTTTGCTCAATTCATAAGGCGTTGGCTCAATGCGGCTTTTAACTCCAAGATCACGTGTACTTTATCTATCAAGGATCTAATTGAGCATATTGCTTCCAAGCCACTCAAGCTCAACTTAATAACATATTCACGGCCACGTGCCTTTATGCCTGTGGTGAAACTTGGTAGGCTACAAATCTAGTTCGGTTTGAGAACCTTCGCTCTTGCCCAGGTCGGATTATTGTTCCTATAAGGCTCATCTTTCCCGAATCTCTCAAATTTGTTCAGGTTGGTGTGGCTCTTCCTGTTAAGCTTTGCAAGGCTCCTAAAGTGTTTATTTTGAGGTGGCACCCTCAACCGTCACCGTGGATCAAGATTAGTACAGATGGGATGTCAGAGGTGAAAGAAAATGAAGAAAGTTTTGTTTGGCTAGAGAGAAAATTTAGAGAAAATGTTTCTGATGAATTCTAGAACTTTTCATTAGCTGATCAAACATTACAGCTGTTTATTTATACTTGCTTAACAATCACCTTGTAACTAACTACAAAGCTAACTAAAACTCGTTACATATACATTGTGTGTCAACAACACTCTAACAAACTGGTGCTGAGCTGTCAGCTGAGTTGGCATCTTCCTTAACAACCTGTGCTGATGTGGCATTACTGCTCTGTATAAGCTTGAGTTTGTTTTTCTTCTTCTCTGCACGTTCTGAGTAATGAGCTACTCTAACAGCCCCCCTCAAACTCAAGGGATAAGGAAGTACATTGAGTTTGGTTCTTAGATAATTAAAGTGAATGAAGGAAAGTGGTTTGGTCATAATGTCAGCAATTTGTTCCTCACTAGGAACATAACAAATACTGAGTTCTCCTACAATCACTTTGTTTATAATAAAATGCATATCAATCTCAATATGCTTTGTCCTTGAGTGATAGACTGGATTTCTGGCTAATTCAATGGCACTTACATTATCACACCAAATGGTAGGCTTCTCTGTACAACATACTCCCAATTCAGAGAACAATGACTGCAGCCAACTTATCTATGCACTTGCTTAAGCTAGAGACCTGTATTCACTTTCTGCACTTGATCTGATAATGACTGATTGTTTCTTAGATGACTAGGATATTAGATTATTGCCTAGATAGATACAATAAGCACCAACAGACTTTCTATCATCTAAATCACAAGCCCAATCAGCATCAGTAAAACCCGTGAGTTTCAGTTCTCCATTGTTGACAAACTTGAGGCCATAATCTTGAGTTGCTTTTAAATATCTCAAGTACTCGTTTGCAAGCCATAAGATGCTGTAATGTAGGTGCAGAGACATATTGGCTTAATTTGTTGACAGCAAATGCAATTTCAGGTCTAATTAAGATTAGATACTGCATTCCCCCAACAATGCTCCTGTAGTGTGTAGGATCATCAAGAAAATATCCCATATCACCTTGTGCAGTTTTCTGCAACTTTAAACCAGTACTAATTGGAGTATCAATACCCTTACAGTCAAGCATCTCAACTTTAGTCAACAAGTCCCTAATATACTTCTTCTGAGATAAGTATAGATAGCTTGTATCATACAATACTTCAATACCAAGGAAGTAAGACAATGTGCCAAGATCTTTCAAAGCAAATCTTGTGCTAAATTTAGCTATAAACTCCTCCAATTCAAGGCTGCTTGGTCTAGTAATCAAGATGCCATCAACATAGATCAGAATAAGGATTATAGAGGCTTGATTTCTTTTTATGAGTAGAGATGTATCAAATGTAGTGGTGAGAAAACCCCATTGAAGCAAACACCCTTTCAACTTGTCATAACAAGCTCTAGGAGCTTGCTTGAGGCCATACAAAGATTTATGCAACTTACAGACAAAACCAGGCCTCTTACTATCAGTGAAGCCTTCTGGTTGAGACATGTAAACTTCCTTTGTTAATTCTCCATTGAGAAAGGCATTGTTGACATCAACTTGTTTGACATGCCATCCATTCATCACTGCCAAGCTCAATACCAATCCAACAGTTGCTGGTTTAACCACTGGATTAAAGGTTTCAAAATAGTTGACTCCTGCAATCTGCTAAAATCCCTTAGCAACTAACCTTGCTTTATATTTAGCCACACTGCCATCAGGATTCTATTTCACTGGATACACCCATTTGTTGTCAACTATATGATGATCAGCTGCTCTTGGTACTAAAGACCATGTACCATTTTTCATTAAAGCTGTATATTCTTCTTTCATGCCCTCATACCACTTAGGATCTTGTAAGGCTTCAGATACAGTATTAGGTTCCTTATGAACAAGTGTTGCAGTGTATAGTTTATGTTTGAAAATACCATACTTGCTTCTTGTTGTCATAGAATGAGTATTGATGTTATGATAGGATAATGGTTGTGTGATTATAGATACTTGAAAAATGAGAAATAGGTTGAGGGGATAGTGAGTGAGTAGATGGTTCAGTGTGAGAGATAAATGTTGGAGTTGAATGTTGAATGTTTGATAAAGCTGGCTGTGGCATGGATTGTAAGCTGTTATTTTGATGAGGATTTGTTGAATGGTGAGAACTACTTGAAAGATTTGCAGAGTCAGGGTTGTGTGAGCTGTTGTTACTAGAGAATGAAGTGATAGGCAAAGTAGATAAATGATAAACTTGCTGAGGAGTAAGAAATGAATTAGAATAAGCAACAGAATCTTTAGAAGTGAATATAGGATCTGTAGAATAAGGGAATGAATTCTCATCAAAGATAACATGTCTGACAATATAGATTTGACATGAGGAGTGCAGCCATTTATATCCCTTGTGTGAAGGTATGTAACCAATGAAAATGCATTTACTTGAATGATAAGTAAACTTGTGCTTGTTATAATCTCTCAAATAAGGATAGCATGTGCAGCCAAAACACTTGAGCATACTATAATCAGGCTTATGATTGAAAAGCTTCTCATAAGGAGTAAAAAACTGTAAAACTACAGAGGGCAACCTATTGATGTGATAAACAGCTGTATAGAATGCATCCCACCAAAATTTAAAAGAAAGTTTAGCTTGAGCTAACAAGGTGAGACCTAACTCTAACAATATGCCTATGTTTTCTTTCCACTAATCCATTTTGATGATGGGTATAAGGACAAGAGTGTCTAAAAAGAATCCCATATTGATTTAAGAATGGAGTAAATGATCTGTACTCTCCTCCCCAGTTAGATTTTAATGCCTTAATAGTAGCACTAAACTGATTTTCAACTTGTAATTTGAACAACTTGAAGACATCTAGGAGCTTCTGATTTGAGTTTGAAAGGATAGATCCAAATATACCTACTGAAATCATCAACAAAACTTATGTAATAGGTAAAACCATCTCTGGAAAGAATATGTGAAGGACCCCATAAATCTGTATGGATAAGTTCAATGACCTTAGTTGTTTTGGTTTCTGTTATTGGACAATGAAGCTTATGAATTTTACCCATTTGACATGCTTCACAGATATGTTCAAGTGCTTGTTTTACTGACGTATTTGAGAGATTAATGTTGTAAACATTTTTTAGTAAATGCATTAAAATTTGTCATTAAAATTCGTTGATTTGGATGACTAAAACGCATATGAAAAAGAGCAATTTTATTGATTGGTGCATTACAAGAAACATTATTCTGAACTTTAGTGAGACCATGAGAATACACTAGTTCATTAGAAGAAGAAACAGAGTGGTTTAGTGGAAGTAGATTGACGCAAGAAAGAAGAAAAAAATGATTGAGAGGGTTTTAAGAGCAGCTTGTACAATCCCTTCTCAGCAAGTCCTTGTAGAAGTACTTGCCTCTTCAGTAAATCCTTCCATTAACAAACATTGCCAACAAATTCAACAGAAAGGTTATTGTCAGTTGTTAATTTGGATATGCTTATCAAATTCTTTGTAATGGAAGGAACTAATAATATGTCTTTGAGCATGATATGTGTGTGATTATAGGCAGCAGCTGATCCTTTATAACTAAAACAAACATCACCAATATGAGTTATGAGCAAATCTTGTCCATTGCCAATGATAAGTTGATCTGAACTTTTGAATTCTTCTCTGACATTCATGTTAGCCATGTTGTTAGTCAAATGATGTGTAGCACCACTGTCAAGGTACCACCCTTCATCAGCAGATCCTTCACAATTGGCCATATAATCTTCAGGTGCAAAAATTACTTCTGATGGATAGTACATGGAGTCATGGCTTGAATAAGGAGCAGCATTATGGTCTTCAACAGCTGGTATACAACCAGGGGATGGCTCATAGCTTGCCATATAAGTAGTCCTAGGTCCCATTATCTTACTTTTGCCAAAATGTTTGAATGAAGGCAAATGAGTATTATCATATCTATGCCAACAAGCATCAGCTATATGCCCTTGCTTATGGCACATTTGACAAACAAGAATTAACTCATCAGGTTCATTAGATTGCATAGGAGATACTGTAGTGGGATGAGATAGATTATTTTTTCACAAGTGATGGCTTGTAAAATTGCATAGCTTGTCCTCTACCAAAACCACCAAGGTGACCACCTCTAGTTGGAAAACCTCTAGGATATAAGTTAAAGAACATGCCCCTAGGTCCTCTATTTCCAAATGGATTAACATATGAACCTCTTTTTGAAATTACCTCTAACATAAGAGTAATTAACATTCATATTACTGTAATTTGCATTGAACACAATCTTATCACTTTGATTTTGCTCAAGCCTTGCTTCATGTCTCAATAACAAAGCATAAGCATCATCATATCTCATTTTATTAGCTAGTGATAATTGAGGGCAAATCTAGGAAGCCAGGGCCTAAACCATTTAGAATTCGCATCAACAGATCCTTTTCAGTTATGGTATCACCAGCACCTTATTAGCAAGCATTTTCATCCTAGCACAGTATTCTTCAACAAACATTGACTCTTTCTTTAAGATATTCATTTCATAACGCAGTTGCATTATTTTGGCCTCAGATTGTACCCTAAATTGTTTTGCAATAGATTGCCAAACATCAAAAGAAGTATCATAGTTCAAAACATAACTCAAAATACCTTCACTGATTGTAGAAAGTAACTAGCTAAGAAGAGTTTGATCCTGTGCTCGCCAGTTGATATATGCTAGATTCTCAATCTTTTCAACAGATTCATCAACTTCTAAATCAAGAAGATACTAATTTGGAATGATCTGAGGTTCTGAGATGAAACCTTCAAGACGATTCCCTCTAATAGAAGTCAAGACTTGCTTTTCGCCATAGAAGAAAATTAGAATGATGAAGTTTTACAGTTGGAGCAAAGGTAAATGATGTTTGTGAAGATTGAATTGGATTACAAACTAATTGATTTGAAATTGTAGTATTTGAGCTAGCCATTTTGGCTCTGATACCATGAAAGAAAATGAAGAAAGTTTTGTTTGGCTAGAGAGAAAATTTTAGAGAAAATGTTTCTGATGAATTCTAGAACTTTTCATTAACTGATCAAACATTATAGCTGTTTATTTATACTTGCTTAACAATCACCTTGTAACTAACTACAGAGTTAACTACAATTCGTTACATATACATTGTGTGTCAACAACACTCTAACAAACTGGTGCTGAGCTGTAAGCTGAGTTGGCATCTTCCTTAACAAGTGGGTATCCAGGTTTTCCGACTGCTGCTGGTCTCTTTAGAGATTCATTGGGAAATTTTTTTGCGGGTTTTGTGATGCTATTAGGAATTCAATCTACCTTTTTGGCTGAGTTAGTTGATGCTGGTAATCGCAATTGAAGAAGCTTATTTACTGTGGCTAGTTGCATATTTGGATTGAAAGTGATTCTTTCCTCATTATTTTTCATTTGAAGAATAATAGGCTTCAACCTTTTTGGTCTCTCCTTCCTCGTTGGCACAACTGTGTTGAGCTTATGTCTTCCATGCAAGTTCGGTTTTCTCAAGTGTTCATTCAAGAAATTCTACTATACATGTGAGGTTCTATGTCATAAACTAATAATCTAATGTGGAATCACTGATTAATGATAGGTGGACACATGGCGATAGATGTTGAAAAATTTTTAAATAAAAATTTATGTTTGCCTATTTTCAATATCCCTCCAACATTTTTGAATTTCAAAAAAAGAGACAAATCATTAATGTTAGTATTTCTCTCTCACTTCATTACCTTATTCATATTCTTTTGTTCTCTTTTCAGTCTTCATCTCTATTCTATTGACTGTTTAAAACCTTGTGAAGAAGAAGTAGAATTTTTTATGATAAAGATGTCACTACCAATGAAGCAGCGGTAGATTTCTTAATGGTCGATGATGAAGAAGTTGATGTTGCAATGTCTGCTACTCCTTTGGTAGACACCGCAGCTGGCTTCTCTTTACCGAAAAGATTGTCCCGGATTTATTCTAAATTTGTTAACTTATTATTATTCATATTATCAATTAATTTTAATGAATAATATTTTATCTCTTTTTACTAGTTCATTGGAATTTTCTTCTTGGTAATTTTAATTTGTAACTGTCTATTAACTTATTTATCTTACAATGACGATAACGTTATCACAAGATCAAGCATTAAGCTCTATAACATCTTAATTTCCATTAAACCCACTGATAAAATTATTCTTTTATAAAATGAAAAATTGGAAAACAGTTAGAATTTCTTGTATCCAATAAGAAGTAATTAACATTTTCTTGGAAAATAAATAAATAAAGCCCGTTTGAGGTGTAGTCAACATTTTCATGGAAAAAGCATTTGTCATGTGTTTTAATTGGCAAGAACGATTACAGCGTAGCTTTACTGATGTTTTTACAAAATAAAGAGTAAACTAAAATTATGCCTTATTCTTGCCAAATAAATTGTTAGAAGAACTGCAAATATATGGTGATGAGAGAATCATGAGTTGTAGAATTTTGTTGACATATGTGAAGAAACAGAGGAGTGGCAGTCCATGATAAGCTCGCTGTGGACTTAAGTAGTAGATTCACTCCTAGTTGTTGACCTGGAGTTTTCTGTTATTCGATATATTCCAATAGCTTCAATGATTATTTTGTTATTTTGTTGTTATTAGAATTGATTCTAGAAACTGCTATGATCACTTAGCTACTATATAAATGACATCTGTACACATTCACAAAACATAATAAAAAGAATATTCTCATTAACTTTTCTTTTCGGTTTCCATCATTTTCTTACTTTCCAATCACATGCATAACAAAATCTAGTATGGTATCAGAGCCGATGATGAACACAAATCAGAATTCACAGTCATTCAACTTTGTTACTCCAATCAAACTGAATCAGAACAATTTTCTAGTATGGAGAAATCAAGTGCTTGCCTTCAATCAAGGGAAATGGCTTAGAAGGATTCATTAATGGAGCAAATCAATGTCTAGATCAGTATCTTGCCTCAATTGATGGTGCTTCAAGCTCAACAAACTCAGAATCTAGATCTCAAATTATGAATCCAGCTTTTGCAACTTGGATTAGAACTGATCAACTACTGCTGAGTTGGATGTTCTCCTCTATAAATGAAAATCTTCTTGCATCTGTAATCCACTGTGTCTCTTCTCAGGAGTTGTGGGAATCTCTTAAACGTATGTTCATATCTCAATCTCAAGCTAGGGTAATGCCTCTTAAAATGCAACTTCAAACAACTAAAAAAGGATCCATGACCATGAATGCTTATTTTACTAAAATGAAGCAGTTAGCTGACAACCTAGCTATTGCAGGAAAATCTGTTGAGGTTAATGACTTAATTGATTACATCTTAGCTGGTCTAAACTCTCATGATTATGAATCACTTGTGACAATACTACTTGCTAGAGCAAACAATATGAGTTTAGATGAACTGTATGCAATACTTTTAAACCATGAAATAAGGATAGAACAGAAGAAAGGGAAAGTTAATATGGATGTTGTTCATAATCTAACTGCAAATTTGGTTTAGAAGAATCAAAACTTTGGCAAAAGAGGTTTTGGTGGATCTGGTTATGGAAGAGGAAATGGAAATTTTGGCAGTCATAATCCAAGTCTAAGAGGAAATAATCAAGTAAATTTTGATCCTACAAGAGTCTGTCAAATTTGTTTCATACCTGGACATGGAGCACACAAGTGTAAGAACAGATTCAATCCTGCTTTTGTGCCTCAGAAGAATTATGAGAGAGGTAATTTTAGGCCTGGTGTTGGTCAATACAGTAGAGGACACATACCAAGTAACTTCATGCCAAGACCCTTCAATACTTATGGAAGAGGATATAGTGGTCAATCTGGTGGATTTCCAAGGGGATATGGCTATCAGCAAAGTCATGTTGGTTATCAGGATCATGTTATTGGTGGTGTTTCTTCCTCACCAATACATCTTGATTCATTCAATTCTGAAAGTTATTTTTATCCTAATCAGAATAATGCTGCAGCTGCTTTCAATTGCTATAATGACTCAAATGATAACTCAAAAGTCAATTCAACTTCCTCAACTCTAGCTCTTCCTTCCCCTGAAGTAATTGAAGATCCATCTTGGTATATAGATAGTAGGGCCTCAAGCCATGTCACAAATGATTCAGGTAAGCTTCTTCATTCAAAACCTTACTTCAGGTCAGAACTGTTGCGTGTAGGAAATGGAAATGGATTACAGATTATGCATGTTGGATCTGTCTTGCTTGCTACACACACTTATCAACAATTAATCTTAAACCATGTCCTACATGTTCCACATATCACCAAAAATCTATTAAGTGTTTCTCAGCTCTAGACTGATAATAATGTCATTCTTGAATTTGTTGAAAATGTTTGTCTTATCAAGGCCAGGACAACAGACAGCCTTTTGCTTAAAGAGGTTGTTAAAAGAAGGCTTGTATCTGGTGCAAGATGTGTTTACTTCAGTCTCAAATGAAAACTCTTTAGTCCTTTGTTGTCAAATTGTCAATAAACCAATGTCACTGTTTGCTACTCTCTGTAGTCCTCATGTTTCTAGTATACCAAGGTCTGATCCAACTCTGTTGAACTGTTTCTCTTGTGCTAATAATAAAACTTGTAATCCAGCTGCTATGCAAGTTTCTGTAATATCAGTGGATGTCAACTTACTTCACAAAAGACTTCGTCATCTAGCCATACACACCCTCAAAACTGTATTGAAACATTGTAATGCATTTACTGATATCAATAAAACTTTAAAACTTAGTTTTTGTAATGCTTGTCAATTTGGTAAAAACCATCTTCAACACTTTAACTCAATCATTACTAAAACAACAGCTCCATTGGAACTCTTACATGCTGATTTGTGCGGATCCTCTCATATGTCTTCCACTTAAGGCTATAACAACTATCTTTCTATCGTAGATGATTATAGCCGATTCACATGGATATTTCCCCTGACTGCCAAATCTGAATCCTTACAAGTTTTTACAACATTCAAAACCTTTATCGAAAAACATCTTGATAAGAAAATCAAAATTGTCCAAACTGACTGGAGGGTGAGTTCAGAGTCTTTTCTTCTTTCCTTGCTTCTTCTGACGATTCAATTTAGACACCCTTGTCCTCACATCCACCATCAAAATGGAAGAATAGAGAGGAAACACATGCATATAGTGGACATTAGACTGACTTTATTAGCTCAATCTAAGTTGCCATTAAGTTTTTAGTGGAATGCATTCTATACAACTAGTTTTTCTTATCAATAAGCTGCCCACTCCAGTTTTAAACAATATGTCACCATTTTCCAAACTCTTTAATTAGCAGCCTGATTATTCGATTCTTCGAGTCTTTGGTTGTGCTTGTTTTCCTTATCTTCGACCTTATAACAAGCACAAACTTGAATTTAGAACCGCAAGATATATTTTTATAGGGTACAGTTCTCATCATAAGGGATATCAGTGTTTGCATTCCTCAGGCAGAGTTTATATTTCTAATTATGTTACATTTGATGAGGAGTCTTTTCTCTATCAAGTTGGTCATGACTTTTCTTGTGTGTTTAACTATTGTCCTCCTCATGACACATCTATTGCATCATCTTTACCTATAAATGTCTTTCCAGCACCCTTTGTAGCAACTGATGCTTTAAGATTCATCTCACCAGTCTCCAGTCTGTTCCTTTTCCTATATCTCACTTAACCCCACACTCTGTTCCTAATTCTCCTATATTACCTGTCACTAGTTCACACACTTCTTCAATTCAAGATCATCAACTTCCTCAGCCACCCCCTCCACCAATAGGTCACCCTATGATCACTAGATTCAAGGATGGAGTTTTTAAACCAAAAATATTTTTAACTGCACTCCTTACAACCCCATCAGAATCTACTTCTGGAGCTCAAGCACTGACAGATCCTCAGTGGTATAAAGCTATGCAAGAAGAATACAATGCTCTTTAAGCTAACCACACCTGGGTTTTAGATCCTCCACCAGCTACTGCCAAGATAGTTGGTAACAAATAGATATTTAGAATCAAATACAACTCAGATGGTTCACTATCCAGGTATAAAGCTCGGCTTGTTGCCAAAGGATTTCATCAAACCTATGAAATTGATTGTAGTGAGACATTTAGTCCAGTGATTAAAGCTTTAGTGGTGAGGATTATTCTGAGCTTGGCAGTGATGAATAAGTGGGTGCTTAGACAAGTTGATGTTAATAATGCTTTTCTTAATGGTGTTCTTGTTGAAGATGTGTATATGGCACAACCAGTAGGTTTTGTTGATCATTTAAAACCTCATTATGTGTGTAAGCTCAACAAAGCTCTTTATGGTTTGAAACAAGCTCCACGAGCTTGGTTTGATAGGTTCAAGACTGCTATGACAACCCAATTGTCTTTCATTCCCTCAAAGTCAGATTCTTCCTTGTTTTATAAATGGTCAAATGGACATATCTTACTAGTTTTGGTGTATGTTGATGACATCATTGTTACTGGTTCACATCCTTCCAGTGTCCTTCAAGTCATTGCTGATATGCAAACTACATTTGCTCTTAAAGATTTGGGAGAACTAAACTATTTTCTTTGCATTGAAGTTACCAAGTTCAAGGCGGGTCTACATCTTTCACAGTGCAAATATATAGCTGATTTGCTGAAAAAATATGACATGTCATCATGCAGTTCTGTTCCCACACCTATGACAGCATCTCCTCAGCTCACCAAAAACTCAGGTTCTGCTATTTCTAATTGCTCTCAGTACGGAAGCATAGTTAGAGCTTTGCAGTACATTACCTTAACAAGACTTGGACATAGCTTTTTCAGTAAATAAGCTAAGTCAATTTCTATCAAACCCAGCTGCTGAACATTGGCAGGCTTGCAAGAGATTATTAAGGTATCTAAAGGGGACTATTCATTATGGTCTTTAGTTCTATCATCACGGCAGTTTGCAGTTAAATTGCTTTAGTGATTCTGACTGGGCGTGTGACTGCGATGATAGGAAATCTGTAGCTGGTTATGCAGTGTATCTTGGCTCTAATATAGTAATCTTAGTCATTGAAAAAACAACATGTGGTTTCTAGATCCAGCACAGGGTCAAAATACAGAGCTTTAGGATTAGCCACAACTGAACTGATGTGGATCAAACCTCTCCTCACTGAACTTGAAATCACAGTCTCTGCTACGCCTGTAATATGGTGTGACAATCAAAGTGCTATAGCCTTAGCCACCAATCCCGTATACCATGCTAAGACTAAGCACATTGAGCTTGATATTCACTTCATTCGTGAAAAAATTCAGGCTCAACAGATCATAGTTAACTTTGTTCCCAGTGCAGATCAAAATGCAGATGTATTGACTAAAGCCTTAACATACGGCCAATTCAGCTACCTTCGATCCAAGCTGAATGTTCTTCCTGGTCCATTCCGCATGCTGGGGGATGTTGACATATGTGAAGAAAACAGAGGAGTAGCAGTCCATGATAAGCTCGCTGTGGAGTCAAGTAGCAGATTCACTCCTAGTTGCTGACCTAGAGTTTTCTGTTATTCAATATATTCCAGTAGCTTCAATAATTAGTTTGTTTTTTTGTTGTTATTAGAATTGATTCTAGAAACTTCTATGATCACTTAGCTACTATATAAATAACATATGTACACATTCACAAAACATAATAAAAAGAATATTCTCATTAACTTTTCTTTTTGGTTTCCATCATTTTCTTACTTTCCAAACACATGCATAACAAAATCTAATAAATTTTAATTAAACAGTAGCCATTGATAGCCCAATACACTACAAGAATTATGGTTTAACGTTACTCGGTGACTAAAGCAAAAGTACAGTCTCAATATTCTAGGGTAGTAAATTTATATCTACTCCAAGTAAAATAATTATCATCATTAAAAAAAATTCTGCCCCATAAGGTTTAAAAGCTGGGAGCCACTAGAATGAAGATGAAGATTAGAGAGAGAATAAAAGAATATGAATGGGATAATGAAGTCAGAGACAAATAGCTAGCAACATTAATAATTTGTCTCTTTTTTTAAATTAGAAAATGACGATATTGACCTTGCTTGAAAGAAAAAGCTAGGTTTCTGAATAATGAGAAATCTAATTGAAAAGTCTGAATGAATAAATTAGGATTTTGAAGTCTTTTTATAACAAGCTTAAATATCGTGAATTTATCAAAATAGGCAATTCAAAATACAATATGATAATTAAATTCTACTAATCAAAATAAGAAAAGAAAAATAAATGGTATTCAAATCCGAGTTTTAGAAAAAAAATAAAAATCCCAAAAGAATCAGAAAAAATAGAAAAAAATCTTAAAACTAGAAAACAACAAAGAAAGAAGTTGAATTTTTAGCTCGACCACAGAGTAGAACAACTTAGGTGGTTCTCGGTTTTGTTTGTCTCGTCATAAGCTTTGAAATAATATGTAGCCCATGTTATAACCTCTTAAATGTATCATATTCGCGACATATGACACCTTATATAAAAAAATATTTGACAGATATTAAAAGAAAGAAACATAAATTATTATTTTAAAAATTTTTCAAATTTATCATCATCCATCCAGCTATTATTATTTGGGAGCTGCTAAGTTACAGCCGGCGTAACTTATAGCCGCAAAATTTCCGTGTGAACAGTAACCACGTGTGTTACTGTTCACGTAGAAATTTTGCGGCTGTAAGTTACGCTGGCTGTAACTTAGAAAAATCCTTATTATTTATTGGTTCCACGTTAAAGTGTGACGTGAAACTGCAGATACGCTGTAGAATTTCTCTGTTCAGAGAAGGTAACTCTTAACACCGATGCTTCGGCGAATATGGTTCCCAATTATTCTAATTTTGTTTGGTTAGACGCGGCTCCTCATTCAATTGCTTCTGTTTCGGCGAACGTGGGTCCCAATTACTAAAATTTTGTCTCGTTAGAGATGGCTCCTCATTCAATTGCTTTTATTCTTTTGAAAGATGCCAATGATGATTTTCCGTATTTTTTATTTTGCTAATTCTTCTTGTAACTGGTTTGTTGCACTCATGTCTAATTTTCGAGGTCGTTGCTTGTATTATTGTAGCGCCATGCATTTTTGAAGGGCAAGGCTCGGTACGTCCTTTGACTAGATGTTATTTTACTTTTTAATTAATAAATTCCCCACGTCCAGGTTCACCAATTTTTTTTTTTTAAATTTATTTATTCTTCCCGGGAACATACGTACTCAACTTGCTTTTCTTGTTAATATCACAAGTGAGCTGTAGCATATTAATAGAGTGATACATTCATTAATTCAACCATGCGAATAAATGCACTGATTCAGTAAATACACTAATTTTGAAGGGTATGAATCCATACAATAGTTTTGCAACTTTCTAAATCTAGTTTAGCTAGAGAATGGGTAATGGCATTAAATGATCTAGGGTGTACTGAACTCTAGTACAACTAAAGTTCTTCACTTAGCTCTAAATTTCTGAAAGTATCCAATAGATCTCTATCCTGCCACCCTATGATACAGTGCGGCATTAATATTAGATGTTGTTCTAACGTACTGTTTTAAAACTTAAGAAAAAATAATTCTCAAAGATAGAAAACGTCGAATTTATGATAAAAATAAACTCAAAGGAAATAATCTGAAATATTATTGATGAAAAGTTTGAAGGTGTTTTTCAATAAATTATGAATAATATACCTATATATATTAGTAGCTAACTTAATCTTAATCTCTCTCATTTCAAAATCCTAATTAAATTAAAATTATAAATACAACTCAAATAAGCTTAATAAAACAGGATAATTCTTAATAAAATACCAAATACTAAATTGACTCAAAATCCAGAATTCCTAATTTCTTCCACCCTATATGCTTCTATATCAATCTCCTCCTCTTTGAAAAGAACTCGTCCTCGAGTTTTATTGCAAACAAAAGACAATTTAGAGGATAAAACTTGTAGTAAAAGAGTAAACAATCTTATAATCCAAACATTTAGCACTTTGCATCAACTTTTCTTGAAACTTGAAAGTATTAAAACTTCAATTTCTTCTTGCTTTTGGTTATGGCTCTTCTAAAAGATGCAGACTTATAGGAACAACCATTAGAAGTTCTATTTTAACTGTCTCCTTTTGCCTTGCTTAATGTACTTTTCATTCAATTGCTCCTTCTAAGCTAAGTGTTCTTCAGGTAAAATTTCTTATCTTCAATATAGGTAGGCATGACCATATCAATTATCTAAGAGAAATTATCTTCAAGAATAATTGATGTCTCTTCAGTTTGAACTTCTTGCACAATTTCAAACATATCGTTAAATATAAAACCCAAATCAAGAATAGAATGTACCTCTTCATGGGAAATATCATGCTCATTTGAAATCTCTTCAAAAAAAGCTTTCTTGACATTCTTTTCTTTAAATGATAGGGACTAGTAGAAGTTGTTCTTCCACATTTACATCTTCATCTTCAAAATCTTAGATAAACTCTCAGTCACTGACGAGTGTACTGGTTGAATCATGATTAATTAACACATCTTCAGTAACCTTAGAATCTTTAAGCATAATATTTTCTTGCATTGGCGAGTTATAATCTTTATTAGCATAAGAAAGTCACTTTTTGACATTAGAATCCTTCAGTCAGGAGAAGTCCATGATAGGATTTTGTTTTGATAACAAACTCTCTTGTTGTAATTTTAGCAGAATGAATCTGTTGAACTCTTGATCTTTTCTTCTTTGGCTCTTGCTATGCTCTTGCACTCATTCAAATCTCTTCAATGCTTGCTTTCTCTCTCTCTTGATTGGTAATTCAATTCATAAAACAATTTTAATGACATCCTACTATTTATGAGTAGCAACAATTTGTAACAAAGCTTGCACTTTAATATCAATACGTAATCCTTTCACAAATCTTGAAATTGTATCTTCATCCTCTTTAGAAATATTTGCACGAAAATGATGATTTTGAAATTGAGATTCATAGAATTGAACAGAATTTGTACCTTGTTGCCACCTATCAAATTTATGATGGATTGGCTGAAAATACTAAGGAGGAATAACATAACTACATAAGCTTTTATCTTCCTTTTGATGGTACGCCAAATTTGAATCTTATCTCTTCCATGCCCAATTCATGTTGTTTGCAAGTTTGCCTACCATTATGATGCATGTTCTATTAATTTAGAGGACACTTACTCAACATGTTTTATCCCTGGAATATATTTAAGTGTATCTTCAATTTTAAAGATCCAGTAAAAAATATCCTCAAGATTAGTAAATTCATCATAATAGAAAACGATCATCATCACCTTCTCTATATCTCATTGAACCACTTTTTCTTTTTTTCTAAATTTTCTCTTTTTTCCTTCTTCTTCTTCTTTTTTTTTTTTTTTGGGTTTTTATTGGTTTTTTATAAGATAAAAAAAGTGAAGGCCAATAATATAATTAAACAAAAGTATTTAGTCAAAACTATAAATAACCAAAAGATGTGGTCACCAACGACAGTGCTCGAGAAATTGGACAAGAATGGGTGGATCTGGAACATTTGAGTCAGTGAGTGTGATGGTGGTGGTGTTTTGATTTGGATCATGACGGGTTAATCAAAGATTGAAGTGGTATGGTTGTTCAATGTTTGTTTCGATTTTCGATGAGCAAGACAACGAATGACGGCAGGAATTAGTTGGAAAGAAAGGCTGATGATGCTGAACGGATTTGTAGTGTGGTGGCTAGCAAATCACAGCAGATGGTAACTAATTGAGCAACAAATTGGCAGTGATTTGGTAGCTATTTAGGTGTGTTTCAGTGGCTACGGTGGCAAATCGGAGGGCTTGATGGCTGGGATATGGTCGAGGGCATAATGGTGTTTGGATGGGGTGAAGATCAATGGAAAAGAAAGAAAAAGGCAAGGCTGTGTATGTGGTTCGAGTTTTATTATTACTTTTTTATAATTGTTGGAATCAGTGGAGTTAATGGATGATGGAGGAAGGATTTGTCTACGGAGAGTGATTGATGATTAATAAAGCTCTACTTGGCATAGAGAAAGGCTCTGATACCACTTGACACTGTGCAGAAGCGATACTAGATATCGTTCTAGCGTACGTTCTTGAAACTAAAAAAAAATAACTCTCAAAGAGAGAAAATGTCAAATTAATGATAAAGATAAATCCAAAGCGAATAATGTGAAATCTTATTGATGAGAAACTTGAAGGTGTTTTAATAAACTATGAATAACAAGTCTATATAGTAGTAACTAAGTTAATTCTAATCCTTCTCAAATAAGAGAATTAATCTAAAATTCTAATTAAACTAGAATTACAAAATACGACCCAAATAAGCTTAATAAAATAGGATAATTCCTAATAAAATACCAAACACTAAATTGACTCAAAATCTAGAATTCGTAATTTATTTTACGCTATATGCTTGCTTCATCACCTTGCTTATTGTCAACACCTTCTATGAATTTGATTCAACAACCAGTGATGTCAACCCTGCACGTCCAGCAATCTGCAAACTCCATTCCATTTCTTCTGCCCCACATTAGCTACATCTCTATGAAATGTTGAAGCTTATTGGTGGCTGCAATAACATACGCATCTGCATCGCGAATAACAGCCCCCAAAGCTAAAGTTTGTCTTTCCAAACTGGTAGTTGTGTCCACATTTATCTTAACATAACCACTTGGGGAAGGGCTCCATGTTCCTATGCCAAACTCTGCTGATCCTCCAGCAGGTGTAGAAGCATTGGATTCTTTGGTAAGCATCCACTACAGCTTCGGCATTAGCAACAAGCATCTGAGGATTTTCTTTATTCTTTAATAAACACCCACTACAACTTCAGCCTTAACAACAAGCGTCTAATGATTTTTCTTCTTTACTTTGAATAAGAAATGGTATCTTGCATTCCAAATCACCCAAAAAATAGCCACTAGCATTCAGTTTCAGTCTCTGATTTGCCCTTAGCCTAATCATTCTGTACAAAGTACTCAATGCATCCACTCATCAATTTCTTTGAGTGCTTCTGTAAATTGACTGAGTTTCCAAACCTTTCAAGCTGCCTTACAGGGTACCAAAGCATGAAAAATATTCTCTAATCCCTTTCCATAAATCTGGCATACAATATTAACATACCAATTAAAAAAAAGCATATTACATTTTCAGAAAATTTTAGAGGTTATTTAACTGATCAGATTCAGATGTGATGATTAAAATATTCACAAAATTTGAGACGAAAAGTAGAAAAAACTAAGGCTTATATAATATAGGAAGATTAATTAATTTAGGAATTGTTTGTTAAACGCCTGAAGTTTGATATTTTATTCATTTCAAATCTTTTTTAAAAATTTCTTTTTTTTGTTATTTATATCTGAACAAAAAAAAAAAGAGTAAGTTTTTGTAACCTTTATTTGAATGGGGAAAGTCTGGATGAGAAGTTAATACTATCTTCAAAAAATATCTTTATAAAATATACTTATTTTCTATGCCATAAAATCTAATTCATTTTTTTTTTTACAGAGATATAAATGTCAAATAATCATATTTATAAAAATAAATAAGATGCCACTTATATTCAAATATTTAAAAAAGAAAAACAAACATATTTCAATCATTTGGGGCCGCGTATGGTTCCTCTTCCGTTGAATCTGGCGCGGACAATAAATGGAACCCACATTTTTTCACCTTCACCCCAGCAACACTCCAGACTTTCAGAAGAAGCAAAATCCTGAAAATAGAATTGGACTGCCACTGCCTCCATAACACAATTGTATTCCCGGAAACCATTCAAATCCTCATCACCGAACAAATAGTACCCCAAAACTAAGTGATCTGACTCTACATATCTAATTAGCGCAATGTCGCGTCTCTCCAAGACATGATGCGGCTGACAATCCTTGCATTTGACTTGGAATTCACAGAAGAATTCAAACCAACCGTCACAATAGTCTACGCGATGGTCCCCAAATGCTACAATAGCGCTAAATGCAAAACCCAGAACTCTGTTTTTATTACTGAAGCAACCTGGTAGTGGTGTTGGCATCTCCAAGGTTATGGAAGAAGAAGATCCCACACTTCGAAACTTAAACCACTTCGGAATTTCATTCCCAGGCAAAATGACGTAACCACATTTTTCCAGAAAATAACCCTGTAAAACCAAAAAATCATATATGATTTAAAACAACTAATCATTGTTAACTTTAATTAATTTAAAAGAGAAAAAAATAGCTAACACTGTACAAATTAGGAGAGGGATAATTAATTAAGGGCACACCTCCTGTCGCACTTGTTTCCAACGTGCAGCTGCCATAAGCTGAATATCTTGTAGAGTACCTTCGAAAATTCCTCTGACCTCATTCCGGTCCAATTTAAAATTACCACTGAGGTCAAACTGCTGTCTAGAAGATTCATAAATTATTGAGAATAAACCTGATGATGGTAATGATTCCAGTGCCGTGCAATGATGTGCAAACAACCATTCTAGATTGCACGGAAGTTTTGGCAAGTATTGAAGCCCCTCACAATAACTTAAGTTGAGATACTTCAACTTAGAAAGTTGTATGATGCTTTCTGGCATTCTCTTGAAATTGTTTTTCTCTAGATCCAATTCTACTAGTGAGCATAACTGACCGAGAGTTTCAGGTAACTCCGTGATGCCACAATCAGTTAGATATAAACACGTTAGATCGGTCATCTGCAAGCCATCTAAAGATAATGTGATAGGCAATAATAAACCCATTTTTATCACCCCTCCTGCTTCTATCCGAACTTAATTCATAAAGCTTAGTGTTCAAACGGGCAGTGGATAACGGTACTTCTCTTGAAGCAGTTCCTTTAGCGTACAAACTATTCAAAGCTTCTAAATTTCCAAGCTCATCGGGCAATTTCTGAATATTTGAGCAACCATCCAGATTAAGAACTTTTAGAGATTTCAACTTATATAGGCTGCTTGGGAGACTCTTAAGCCTTTTACAACCACTGAGGTACAGGTTCAACAGTCGAGAGAGACAACCGATGGATGAGGGCAGTTCTTCAATTGCAGTTCCATCTAACCATATCTCTTCTATATTACCAGCTGATGAGAACTGTGGAAGCCTCTTCAGTTTTGAACAGCCCGAAAGATTAAGCTTTTAAGAGATTCCAAACTACTAATTTCAGCTGGAAGACTTTTTAGGCTCTTGCAGCCGCTTAGGTTGAGGATAACAAGCTTGTTCAGAGGTGGAACAAACGAGGGGTTTGGAGTTTTAGTAAAAATATTGCAGGCTCCAATGATTCTCTGCTTTAACTTAGCATGATGCTACTCCGACAAAATACAGCCAAGAAAAATCATTAATTAGCATGTATAATAATAAACATTATTACTTGAAAAGAATATATATTTAGCTAATATCAATTGCAACATGTTTACTACATATGGCAAGAATCATTGTCATTATAATATGCATATATACGGTATGTAATCATAGTCACTATGAATTATACAGTTAAAAGATGAATCTTTGATTTATGACGAATAATTACTTGCTTTTTTATCATTGAAATATAAATTTGCATTAAAGCCAATTGAAATCAATAAAAATTAAATCCATCTTCTTTATAGTGTTCTTTAGATCTTTCATTCTTTGACATTGCAAATATATTAAGGGGCAGGTTGAGGATGGCCCCCCTTTTTTAAGCAATATTCACTGCGAAAGTTTAGATTTTGAATTAGAGCTACAAATTTCAGAGGTTAAGATGAATACTTGTATAAACAACTATTTTTAAGAAAATAATTATTTCTCAAAGACAATGAGCCTAACTTGAAACTTGTTCATCCTTTTCTCCTAACACATCATTATTTCTCCATTTGCAGTAAAAACATAGGAAGTAGAAATACTTTCACTTTGAATCATATCTTCTTTAAATTGATTAATTAGATTACAAATCCCACTTCTAGGGAATGTTCTCACACTCTACAATGAAGAAGAGTCCGTGAAGGGAAGAAAGAATAAGAAAAGGAGAGATAAGAGTGAAAATTAATCATATTTCCATATTTTTTTTTTTATTTAAAATGGAATCGAGTCACTATTAATATTAGAAATTAGATAAATTCTAAGATTTGGTGTTAAATTGTGTTAAAAAAAAAATGAACTCTTAAACCTCCTCTTATATGAAGATATGAAGATATACATACCTGGACACCTTTCCAAAGTTGTTGAATATTGCTACGAGACATTTCAAGTAAAACAAGTTTTTCCAGATGAATATTTGAAGGCAACAATTTCAATGGAAATCCATGCCAGTGAAGGTATCTCAATTCAGCAAATCCAGGACCTTGGAAATCAGATATCTTACATTTGTTCTCTCCATTGATTGATGAGTTATAAAATTTCAAAAATCTCAATTTACGCATCTTTGTGAAAGCATTGGGATTCAGATAAATCTCTTTCACTTTAGACATATCCAAGCTGATGCCCTCAATTTTTTCAGTCCCCTAATAATTAATAAAAGATCAAAAAGTTAAAATCATATTTATATAATTCAAATATATATTTATTGTTAGGCTGTCAAATTTCAATTTGCCAACGCACAAATAAACAAAACAATACAAGTAAATTAGAAGTATTAAACATATAAATTGACATGCCATTTACGAACTTTTACATACAATTGACATGACATTTAGTAGCATCCAGGTTTCATTTTTGTTAATTAGTGAATCTATCTATTTTTTCTTTCAAAATTAAATATTATATTGCTATTAATTTCTGTTGAGCTACTAGCAATTACAGAATAGAAAAATTAAAGAAAATGTTTAATGTCCAAATTCTAATATTACCTTACAACATCCCAATAAATTATTTTTATTTACTGGGTGCCATGCAACCATACCTCCCATCGAACTTTGATTTTTAAATTTTAATCTAAATTATAACCCCAACATAATATTACATATGTGCTTTATTTACATGATGCCAAGCAATTATAGCCCTATCATTGGACATTAATTTTTGAAAATTTTAAATTTAGTTACAGGATTTTTTTAGCTTCTACCTATTTCAAAGCAATTGACTTGTCAAATAATTCGGCTTGAAGATCACTCAATAAAGCCTCCAATTAATTGCTTATTTAGTTACAGGATCCTAAAAGTGAAGAGATCATACAATGATGTAAGAAATATTATGCTGAAAGTACCGAAAAATATTAATGGAAAGTTTATTGAAAGCGAGGAAATTAACATAGTTAAAAGAAATGAACATAGTTAAAAGAATTAAGCGTCTACAGGAGAGCAAATCTAAAAGACTCCCAAATTTTCTATGGATTTTCAACATAGTTAAAAGAATTTAGAAACAAGGACAAAATGGTTAATTTATTCCTAAAAGATAGTTCAAGTGGCTTAAATCTTGCAGTAGATAGATGCAAGAGCTCACCGGTTTAAGCCTAACTGCATACATTTAATTATGGGTGGGAGTGCATACATTTAATATACATGTATGTAATTGTCTTCTTATGCTCATGTTAACATTTTCACCAACTTAAGGATTGAATGAAACTCGCGGGCTTCTAGGCCTACCCAAATTAAGCTGGGAGATTTTTCAGGTAAGTCCCAATTGAATACTGATTATAAATACATCTATTAAATTGTACCATATTAAGAAAAAAATTAATCAAATTTGTTTCTACAAGCACCCAAATAAAAAAGTAACCATTATGAACAATATATACTAATCTAAATTTAACATAAAAAATAAGAAGAAGAACTAAGAGGAGCGCATTATGGATTTAACTAAATCATCTTTTGACAGATTTTCCTTTGTATTCATTCTTCCACTAATTCTAAACCTACTAGTTCTGCTTTTATTCAAAAAGAAAAATTAGACAAAATACTAATCTAAACCTGACATAAAAAATATAGAATTGAAAACCTATTGTTGCTCACCGTATTTTTTATCAAAACTTCATAAATATCGTTGTGATGCCAAAGACGACTGCGCTTTCCTGGATAATGGATTGATTCTTTTCGGATAATTTCTCTTCCCATATCTTGTAGCAAGTCATGCATTGTTATTGTGTTGGAGTGTGATATCGTTATTAGAGACTTATCGATAAGAACTCGTAATCCTATTTCTGCAAAGAAGCCACAGGCATCCAGAAAACTTAATACTTGATCTCTACGCTCTTCTTTTAAGAAGCATGCAATATCTAAAAAAATATTCTGCTCATGGTCATCCAAACCATCAAAACTTATTTTTAAAACTGTTTGTATCTCTATATGAGGAACGTTTTCCAATTTCCTTATTGCACTTTCCCATTCCTCTTTTCTCCTTTTGAATAGAAAGGAACCCAAAACTTTAAGAACCAACGGAACTCCCTGAGCATATTTTACTACCTCCTGCGTCGGCTGTATATACCCTGTGTCAAGATGGTCTCCTTCAAAAGCAAATCGACTAAAAAGCTGAAGTGCATCAAGACCTTCTAATTCCTTCACCTGGTATATTTGATTGACCCGACAACTTGATAGCACTTGTCTATCTCTTGTTGTTATTATTATCCGACTCCCAGAAGCAAACCAACCAAGATGTCCAACTAAGAATTCTATTTGTCTTAGATGATTCACATCATCGAAAACTATTAGAACCTTCCTGTGACTAAGCCTTTTACTTTGAAAGTTGAGTCCGGTATTTTTAATGTTCTTCACATTTCCACCACCTAATAATGCAGAAAGAAGCTCCTGTCGCAAGTGAGGTAATCGACCCGTTTGTTCTGCATCTCTAACATTATGAGCAAAGTAAGAACCTTCAAAATGTCTTGAGATTTTGTTAAAAATAGCACCAGTGATTGTTGTTTTGCCTATACCACCAATGCCCCAAATCCCTAATTTGTAAACATCCGTTGACCCAGTACATAATAATGCTTCAATTTCTTTAATGGGAGATTCTACTCCAACCAAGTCTTTGCTTTCACTCTGAGATGTATCATCTAGCCTCTGCAGAACTTCATTGGCGATTTCCTCAGTTAGATGAGATTCAGGCCTGGCAAAAAATAACAGCACTAAGTTCAAGTATTTGAAAAGGAGGCAAATTAATAGAATGTGCTTTTAGTTACGTCCATGCAGTGGTAGCTAATTTAACGTAGAGGTTAACGTTGCTGTAACTTAATCAAATAAAACAGAGTAAAATGAACAAACCCCATGTTATTTTAATAAATTAATCATTTTCCCAACGTGTTTGAAAAATTGTTACTTTATTCGTGTAGTTTACTATTTTATCATTGGTGCAATAAATCACTCCATTGATAGATTTTGAAACATGTGTGGAAAATGATTCAAAATCAAGGGGGAAAAAAGAGTGAGACAGAGAGAGAGAGAGAGAGAGAGAGTTTTGATCATTTTGTCTTAAAAAATCCAAGGCAACGACCTAGTATTAATACAAAAGAATGATATTAGAAATATTTATTTATTTTATTAAAGTAATTATTGATTATAATTAATTAATATCTCAGTTAATTTACTAGAATTAGAAAAATATATACAGGCAAGCTACTATATTTAAGAATATGGCAATCACCTAATTCAAGAATATGGCAGCCTGTGAGACACTTGGGAGCTTGTGAGTGACTATATTTATGTTTACTATAAGTTATTGATGATGTAACTTCGTAAGACCATATATATGTCGAAGTAGAGAGAATTATTGTTACCTAACGACATGGGAATCAAAGCCGGAAAGATTGGCTGCTTCCGTCAATGCAATTCTCCAAGTTTGCATCCTGTCTGGAAATTGTTCTTCCAGCTTCGAAAATGAATCCCCAAAACTCCCAATTTGCTTTCTCACATGTGATGGATCCACGCGATAGAAGACCGGTATCACAATCTGTCCATAATTGGTCTTGCATTCCAGGATACTTAAAAGTTCATGGAGACACCAACTTGAAGAAGCATAGCTTTCTGAGAAAATGATAATTGAGATGCTTGATGCTTCAATTGCGTCCACAAGAGATTGTGAAATTTCATCTCCTCTCTTTAGATCGTTGTCAATGAAAGTTTCAATACTTTTTTGAGACAAAGCTGAATAGAGATGGCTAGTAAAGTTATCACGGGTGTCCTCTCCTTTGAAACTAAGGAAAACATCATACTTATTGTTTCGAGAATGAGAAGAAGAAGAAGAAGCCATAGCAGTTCAATAGACAAGAGATTTTGATCAGATGAAAATATAGAAAAATAATAGAATGTGTGACTAAAGTGTATATAGCTATATCATATATATCTACACACGCTTTAGAATTGATGTAGGTTAGAATTAGTGTCAACAAATAATATCTCATTTTCATTGACTTTAATTAGCTGCAAGTAGCAGACCGTGTTTTTGGTATCTTTATATTATGTGTTTACACTAAGTCTAACCTAAGTCAATTTGATACGATCAGCACGTTATTTTATTTATATTTTATTTTTATTTCTGTTAGTTATTTTATTTAATTAGTATAAAATATTATCTAGTAGTGGTTTAGTGGTTGTGGTTGTGGTTGAATGGGAAATATGTGTGGGGATTGTGATTGGTCTAGTTGCTCATTTTTAAGAGATGGACTAATGATATTTTGTCATGACGAAGAGGTGTTGAATTATTATATTTTTATTGCAACTTGATTTGCATGCAAAAGTTTATTAGTTTCTCAAATAATCAATTTTTTTTATGCAATAATGTTTTATTTAGTTGGGATACTTAAGACTTTGTTTGATACAGCTTTTCAAGTGAAACTTATTTAAATAGAGCTTTTATCTAAAAAATTTTAATTGTTTGGTTGTGAATAAGAGATTTTATTAAAAACTTATGAAATTACTTTAATAGGTAAGTTTTTTTAAGTTATGTTATAAAAAGAATAAAATAAGATTGTCAAATGATTAGAAGATATTTTAGATATTTTGACATT
Organism: Murraya paniculata; assembly: GCA_030449075.1. NCBI lineage: Eukaryota > Viridiplantae > Streptophyta > Magnoliopsida > Sapindales > Rutaceae > Murraya > Murraya paniculata. The sequence continues at coordinate 448,210 of JAEVFN010000069.1, forward strand.
TAAAAAAAAATTTCAACCTCTATCTCCAAAAGCTCAGAATTTGAGCTTTTTTTTAGTAGAGACAAAATAACTTATTTAAGCTTTAAATACTTTACTAAAAAAATAACCAAACAACAGCAAAAATTATGGTCAGAGCTTGTGGGATTAAATAAGCACTTATGACAATTAGATAAGTCATATCAAACAGACACTTAGTTTGTGTTCCAATTGATGTGGCAAATGATCTGTCACTATCTAATTGGTTCAACTGATAACTAATTACAAGTCTTATAATTTTTAATTTAAATAGTAAATTTCCATTGGTGACACATCAGTTGGGATACAAACTAAGTATCAAAACTAAGCATACCATCACTCTTTTTGGTACAAACTAAGTATCCAAACTAAGCATATCATCACTCTTTTTGAAAGTCTTCTTCGAATTAACCCTATTTATATATTCATTTGATTTCTTGTTACAAACATTTGTGTTTGTATCATTTTGAATGTTCGTATTATTTTCGTATAGAGTGAGAAAACGAAGGAACAAATACTTGGGATAGAGCAGTGACTAGGAGGGATACATAAATTAATGGAAAGTATGACTAATTCTTGAACGAAAAGAATTTTCAAAGAAATTGTCGTGCACGACGGGTAATTTAAGTGTCCATAATGTGAAATATGTAGAAGAAAATTCCCCATCTTTGATTGAAATTCAATATCTCCAACAATACAGCGACATGGTCATCTTTGAAAATTTCTTTATAGTCCATAACATAGCAACGTCTTTGGTTAAAATTCAAAAGACTGATATTTCGCTTGATCATTAAAAATTCAAGATCTTGAATTTCAACGGAAGATGTAGAATTTTCTTCTACATATTTGACATTATGAACATCTAGAAGATGAATTGAACTTTGCACCTAATTTAATTGATATTTCACCCATCGTGCACGATAATTTCTTTGAAAATTCCTTTTTTTCAAGAATTATAGCCTCAATCAATTTATGTATCCTTTCTAGTCGCTCCATTTTAAGGATTTGCTCCTTCATTGTCTAGTTCAGCTACCAAAATGATACAAACACGAATGTTTGTAACAAGAAACCAAATGAAATAGGAAAAGTGGACTATAAAGAGGAAAGCCACATCTTAAAAAAGTATTGATTATACAAGAAACTAATAAACTCCCACATACAATCAAGTTGTAATAAAATTACAATCGTTCAATATTTTTTCACTATGATTTAGAGATATCTATATAAAATAGATGTCTATATAAAATATCATAGTCCAGATGTCTATATAAAATATCATAGTCCAACTATCTTATAAAAGTAAGCAAACAACTAATGACAATCCCCACAAATAATTCCCGCTCAACCACACACAACTAACACACTATTAGATAATATTTATACTATTCAAAATAAAATACCTAATACAAATAAAATTAAAAATAAATAAAATAAAGTACCAATTGTATCACAGTTCTTTTACAGCATAGATGGAAACAATAAGATTAGAACTTGCAACCGTCAATCTTAAGGCGCAGGTTCTGCCATCGGATAAGAATTTTCTCCTTGTCCTTTTTTAATTTTTCCCTCTCTTCTTGCTACTCTTTATCTAATGAGTGGACAAGATTTTGTTTCTTATTTCATGTTGACTATTAGGCCATGGTTTTTCACTTTTTTGAATTAAGCTAACCTTTTTTTTTTTTAACTAGATTATGAAGACAAAGACTAAAGAGACAAGGAAGGAAAAAGATTAAATTAAAAAAAAAAAGGAGATGATCCTAATCCTCTGTGATGGGCCTATAGAGCCATATGAGGCCGTGTCTATTGCAACTGAAGAAACAAATAATTGATAACGACTGACAAGAAAAAATGAAATCGTAAAACGTTTTCCATCACTGTATAAATCATTTAATTTAAGAGTAAGGATAGAAATCCTAAATTTTTATCTCAAATTTTATTCTAAATGATGTGGTATGTAATGTGTCATTCATTAAGCGGTTAATAATTTTTCACAAGCTTTAAGTTAATTGACAATTATCTTATCATCTAATTAATGAAAGTCATATCATTTGAAACAAATTTTTAAGGGATGATGCAATTCGCACTCTAAATTTTACTTTAAACAATCATATTTTAATAAAATTTTATATCATTAAAATAACCTTAATGTAATTTACTTTTCAGGACAAAATAATTTAAGTTTAGTATAATATTAATACTTTTAAACTCATTATCTTATCTCTTAACCCTACATTATCTTCTAAAATGCCAAATCCAATCTATTGTAAAAATTATTCACTCTGAATAAATATTTATTCATTAGAAATCTAACCAACGTTTCAATAAAAGCATTAACTAGGACTAATTAGAGAAAGTATATTGCTACTTAAAAAAGCAATTGACGAAGAAGATGAAGAGATAGAGAGAGGACGACAGAGTTTTGGCTTGAAGGCCGTAAGCCAATCACAAAGAGCATTAAATTGCACCAGTTAAAATTTGGTGTCCGAATTTCAATTTGTCCTATTGATCTACTCTTATTCATGGATATGGGAAATAAAAATGATTCCATCATTACAGAAGTCACCTATGCATATAAAGATAAGTACGAGACAAATTTAACAAGAACTAATGAGGAAGAAAACGAATGGAAAAAGAAAGGAGCAAACGCATTATGGGTTCGTTGGATTATTTTTATGAGTGTAAAAAAACAAAGTAATTAATGGAATGAGTTTATTGAAGGGCTAATTTGGTATTTAAAAGAGAGTTCAAAGTAATATTTGATTTTTAAATCAATAATGTAAAGATCTCAATAATTAAATTTCAACTTGAGTCTTAGTCATATGTGTTGCTCCTATGTTGGATGATGATAGTGAATTTATTTATTATTTTATTTTATCATCCTGAATAACATATTAATTAGGATACAAGTTATTCTTATTGGGATCCCTAATAATATTCTTATTAAATTTTGGAATCCCTAACAATATTCTTATTAAATTTTGTTAACATTATTCCTTTTATAGTGCAAATAGTCTCACGTATTTTTAAGATATAATATTTTATAGTGTGTGCATTACTCATAATTTAACCTACGCTTTTTAACCTTCCGGCGAGTTTTTAGGTGCTGTTTGTTTTTTAGTCTGAAGTCTGAATTTAACTTTTTTTCAGACATTTACTTATTATAGGTTGTTTGTTTTTTTAACTTATCACTTATTATCAGACAATTTTATCTGAATAGAAAAAGTAGAAAAAGTCTACTTTTATCTGAAGTCTGAAATCTAAATGAAAAATTTTAATATTAAATCTCAAAAATACCCTTAATAATTCATGTATTTATAATATTATGTATAAACCTAATTTTTTGCATTATCCTTGAAGTTATTTTTTTCTTTAATTGTTTAAAATTTTTATTCACATGGTAACATTAAATAAATTAAAATATTGAACAAATCAAATTATGTCCATTGTGATTAATCAAAATTAAAGCAACAATATTGACTTTATAATAAAAGTTGATGTTATAATTACATTTTTTATTACAAAATTAAATTAAGATCAACAATGAAAATATTTTTTTAATGCTATTAAACTAGTCAACTTGTGAAAACTATAAATTGTGAAAAATAAATATATGTACCATTTAAAAGGATATTTATATTAAACTACTAACTTTCAGATGTTGAAAAAGAAAAAACAAACATGTCATTTAGATATTTTCATTCAGACCTATTCAGATTTCAGTTAAATTCAGACCTATTCAGATTTCAGATAAAAAAACAAACGCAACCTTAATGTTTGAGCTAAGAAATTAAAACATTTTGAAGCCCCACAATTTCGTGCAAGCTGCCTTGATTTGCTGACTGTTAATTGAAATTAGAAGGCGAATCAAAAGTGTCGTCACTACCAAGTGATGTCAATGAGTCAATGACATCGACCGGCCTACAATCTGCAGATGACACTACTATAAAAGGGTGTTTCTGAGGGATACACATATGCCCTCGGAAAAACACCTTTATGAGAGAGTCATCGGAAAAAAAAAATATTTTCTATAGTATTACCGTTGAAAATAGCATTAACTACCCTTGGAAATAATCCCAAAAAAGCAAATAACTACATGTTTCTAACTGTATTTAGGGTGGATAAAAAAGACTGGATCGGCCCAAGCCCCCACCAGCCCGGCCCTCACACATGAAGTCGGGGCCCCTTGCCCTCCCGCCTTTTTCCCGCCCGTTTCTTCGGCTCTGGACATTGCTTGGGCCCCCACCACGCCCTCGGAAAAGTTTTGCCCCAATCCGAAACTTCCTCGCACCCGTTTCGTATGGACATAGGTTTAAGAAAAAAAGTCCAGGTCAGGCTCAAGTCTACTATTTTTTTTAGAAAATAAATTTATAAATTAGAATAATAAATTAAAATTAAAAAATAATAAAAAAATTAAAAAAAAAAACTTAACTTCCTAATTCTTAAATCAATAATGACTCAAAAAAACTAAAATTATAATACTAAACTCATTCTTATGCGTTAAATAATTCAAAAAAAATGCTTGAATTAGAGTTTCAGTATTAAAAAATTAAATCTTTAAACTTTTATTTGCTTTGTTTTTCTTTATTTATTATTTTCCTTTGAAATATTCATTTTCTTTAATTTATTGTTGATTATAATAACTTATTGATTATTAATTCATTTTAAAATTACAACAATTTAAAAAATAAAAAATAAATGAAAATCCAAATCCGGCCCGAGCCCGCAATGAGCCCGGCTCTTATATTTATCTTATAGCGGGCTTGGGCAGAAGCTTAGAAAAGCCTGGCCCAAGCCAACTTTTTGCCAACCTTAATTGCATTTGCCCTTGAAAGTACTAAATAGAGTCGAAAATGTATGTACTTTTTATTATATTCTCTCCTTTATTTGTTCAGTAATATGATTTCATTAGCATTTTTCTTCTAATTTTTATATAAATAAATAATTCTGAGTAATTTTTGAAGTATTTATATTATGAATATAAGATAACCAACAAAATAATAATACACAATGTACACTAACTGTTGTTTCATTAATTTCAAAAATTCATATAAATCACATCCACCAATCAAAATTACAACAAAATATCAATTTTAATGGTATCTTTTATATTAAAGTATCCCAATTGTATACACAAAATGATCTCAAATCTTGAATATTTTCCTAATTTAAAATGTCTTCTTCATTCTCTGAGACCTCTTCCTCAAACTCATCTTTCTAATCCCCATCATCTTCATCAGGCAAAAAAATACCCTATATAAAAGAACAAATTTTCATCGTTAGTATACTAAGTCAGGGACTGATAAAATAATGTAATAAACAAGCTGAAGTTTCTCCAATTTCTACTTTCAAACTGTCTGCCTTTCACCAAATTTGTCGCTCAACACACATAATAAAACAAATCAATTCCATAACTCAGTCAGTAGTGGCAAACGAATCTCATAAATTTAAGTTTTCTTTAAACGAAGCCAGCAGGCAATAGATTATACAATTAAATACAATAAGTAAACTGCAAGTATTTTGAGCAATTACAGTTTGTTATTCTCTTCTTCACTTAAATTCAGGCAAGCACTGTTGGAGAATTTTGAAAAATCAAACACTTTATTTCATTAAACCTCAACACTCATAACTCACAAAGCTCAAGACTCACTCTTTATACAACTTAGATTTTCTTTTTATTGCAATCTAATTCTTAGACTTGATCTCTTATTTTTTGATATACCAACAACACAAACAACAAGGGTATTTATAGTACCTAAAACTCAATACAAACCACACACATAAACTAAATAAATTTAATTACATCCACTCCTTTTTTTCTCAACCACCACACTAATCCTCAACGTAACTCATTCCACTTCACCTACAACACCTGACACATTCCATTAGCAATTCACACACATAACATAGCAAAACAAGTTTACTTTAACACCACCTCTTAAACTTGTTTTACAATACCAAGTAAATTTCTCAATCTTAGAAAGTCTTCCTGTTTGAGGGGTTTAGTAAAGATATCAGCAACTTGATCTTGAGACTTGACATACATTGCTTGTACATCCTTTCTCTTAATGCACTTCTATATGAAATAATAGTGAGTGTCAACATGCTTACTTCGATCACGGAAGACATGATTTTTAGCTAAGGTAATTGTTGATTGTTGTCAATGAGAATCTCCATAAGTTCTTCTTGTGATAAACCCAACTCCTTCAATAAATTCCTTAGCCAGATTGCATGACAAATACTTGATGAAGCAGTTACCTACTCAGCTTCGCCGGTAGAAAGTGTAATAATCGGTTACTTCTTCAACATCCATGTGAGAGCAGTATCTCCTACAAAGAACACAAAAACAGTGGTACTCTTTCGATCATCTATGTCTCCACTCCAGTTGCTATCGCTATATCCAACAAGTTTATAGTCATTAGAGAATGAGTATAATAAGCTAAAATCAATGGTAACTTTGATGTACCAAAAGATTCTTTTTGCAACTTTAAAATGGGTGGTTTTTGAATTTTCTATGTATCAACTCACAATAATAGCATACAGGATATCTGGTCTCGTGCATGTCAAATAGCATAAACTTCCAACCAAATTCTTAAAGAATGTTGGATCTACACCATCACCTTCCTCATATTTAGTTAGCTTGACTTCGCATTCCACTGCCGTGCTTATGGGCTTGTAATCATGCATCTTGAACTTCTTAAGTATTTCCTTTGCGTGGCTTTCTTGGAAAATAAATATGCCTTCTTCCTTTTGCTTAACTTCAACACCGAGATAATACACCATAAGTCCAATATTAGTCAGCTCAAACTCTCTCGTCATCACTCTCTTAGATGTTATGTTATGCTATGTGGGCAGGGACGTGTTATGCGAAGTCCAAAGTGTATGAAAATTATGAAAGTGAAGTGAGTGTCCTACTAAGGAGTAATTGAACGAAGATAGCTCAAGTAAGCAATTTAAAAGAAATTGTGAAGTTTGAAAGTGATAGAAAGAGATTTTAGTGCATTTGTTTTACAATATTTTTTTTTAAAGATCATGGCATGTCATTCATTTGCATTATATATAAGTATGTATGTATTTTTGTATATAAAAAACTAAATTGTTATTGAGTTTTGTACTCATTATAGTTTATTGTAATTTCCAAAAACCAGGATTGATTCATGACGAGAGAAGGACTTGAATTGAGACACATAGATGGTTTGGCATGATTTTAAATTCCACTGCTGTAGTTTTTGTAATAATTATGTTTGAGGATCGAATTCTTTATGGATTGTGAAGAGATTAATATAATTATTTTTTAAAGTATATATAAGAGTGCAGTTAGATTTACCCTATGGAGCTCGAGGGTTGTTACACAAATGAGCGAGAATTTTGGAGATTCTGATTGCATGGATGAATCCGAAAAGTCGAAAAACCTTAATAGAGATTCAGGCCAAAAGATTGAGAATTTTTTATCAAAGTCAAAACTCTCAAAGTCAACAGTCAACTATTAATTGGTCAACAGCTTGGCATGATCAACGGCTCGGTGGTGCAGTCAACTAGATGTGGCTTATGCTTCTCGGTCAACATGCTACAGCTTGGCTCGGCTCGGCTCGACTCAACTCGGCTTGACTCAAGTTAACTCAGTCAACTCTATGAGTCAATTTCTAGACAACAAATTTCCAACGACGAGTGTGTGTGCGTTTGACCTCCGATCAGGCTAATTTTCATAGCATCACATTTCTCTCATCGAGCTCTTTGATTTTATATGCTACACTGCTGTGTCGAACAATAATGACTAGCTTTGATACCACTTTGTTGAAGAATTTTTAAAAAATTAAGCACTTTATTTCATTAAAACTCGAATTTTTAAAAAATTAAGCACTTTATTTCATTAAAACTCAATACGCATATAACTCACACAGCTCAACACTTACTCTTTATACAACCTAGATTTTCTTCTTATTACAATCTTCTTTTTATTTTCTGAGATACTAACAACACTAACAACAAGGGTATTTATAGTACCCAAACCTCAATACAAACATAAATTAAACAAATTTAATCACAACCACTTCTTTTTTCTCAACCACCACACTAATCCTCAACCTAACTCATTCCACTTCATCTACGGAACCTAACATAGTAAAATAAGTTTACTTTCACAAAGCACTCACCTTGTTGTATTCTGCTGAATTGATAGCAGAAACTAATATGTATCTATGCTACCACAAGACTTTTCTATGTCCATCTTTACTATACTCTCTGTCTCGTCATGCTTGCCATCAACCTTGCACAGCAACATAGTGTTTGCAACCTTTACAAGAATACATATTTTAGAAATATAGTTTGATTGAATCAAATCAGAAGAAACAAACACCTACATCTCCAACACACTTAGATTTCTAATAATCCAATAGAAGGACAAAATTTTAGGTATTACAGGTTTCAATAAAAGATATGCAGTTATGTAAAATGAAAATTGATGACAAATGCAAAGATGTTACGAATCTCAAGAAACTGCTCAGCCAAATCTAGCTATTCTGTGCGAGAAACTTGTAGCTATTCATAACTTGTAGATTGAGATCGCATAGAACAAAGGCCTCATATCTAAAAGCCAAACAACTCTACAAACATAAAAAAGAAAATGAAATGCAGGCATGAATTATGAAACGAAGATGCTGACCTTATGAGAGCAAAATCACGAATGAAGAAATTGAAAATCAAACCTTCTTCTGCACGAATAGGATCCTTCGTATCTTTAGTCCAATACTTCTTAAAAATGCCCCTCCTAAGCTCTGACATCCAATCGGGAAAACAAGTTTTCATATGAAGTTCACTGTCATTATCAATGTTAATCATTATCATTAACAAAGACCTAGACTAATGAACTCCAAAGGCAATCACAATTGATGCAAAGATTAAAGAAACTCAATCATTGTCGTTAACAATGTTATAGAATTAGAAACAGAATCCGAAAGTCAATTGGGCTCCTCGTTCATTTCACATAATTATAATATGTTAAACTTAACTTCTTGTCAAAGACAGCATGTGACTGTAGTCATAAATCACAATAAATAACAGAAAGGTAACCGGAGAAGAGAAATTTATTTAACTCTTGAAGAAGGTTTTGTTCAGTGTTACCTCGGGAAGCTTCAAACAATTGAACCGATTTCAAGCCAAAAACGAAATGACGGTACAGGAGCCCCTCTTTTGCAAGCTTCGTCAGTCAAAAGTAAAGCCAAACCAAACAATTCGTGTTCAAATTTTGGAAAAAAGGGGAAAAAATCAATTAAACACAACAGTTATGATTCTACGGCAGAGTTGTGATTGTGAAATGATTGTGCCTGCTATTGTGGTTTATGAGAAGAATAAATTTTCTTGTACGCCAATTGAGGCCCCAACACAGTCAAATATAAACCTAAGTTTAAATTGAATCTAGCCGTAAATTAATTGGAGAAAACAAAAAACTGCTGAAAATTAGAGCAAGAGTTATAATTACCGTAGTCCTTCTTCGAGTAATTCGTGATTGACAAGCGACATTGGAGATTGAGAGTGAGAACTGAGATCGAGATTCTTTTTCCTTGTAAATTTTTCTTTTGCCTTTTAATTACTTTATCTATTTTATTTTTTTATTAAGACACAAGAATTACTTCATCTAAGATATATGTAGGAGTGTAAGTAGAATATGAAGTGTCAATACTGATATTCATACAACAATAACACACTGCTCATCACAAGAACCCTTTTGTAATATTTATTAAATTTCTGGTGATATTGTTAGATTTATTAATTTTGAATAGTTAGATGATTTCTTCTTCCACCTCTTCTACATTTATTTTTAACATTTTTTAAAGTTTGAATTATAGTTTGTTAAAAATCTAAATGATTATCATATTCATAGAGATTTATGAATTCTAAAGTAGCACATGCATTTATAACTATTTGTCTTTTTTTAAACATAGACCAAATTTTTTCTTCCAACAAATTTATGTGTATTTCTAAACTATCTTCCCAACCAAGGTACATCCCATCTATGCTTTCACATAGATATAGTAATCTAAATTCTTAAAAAATTCATGTAATTATTATCATTATCCATTATAGACGATCTTGAATCATGTTATTAGTTCTTGAATTATTTTAAGATTGGTTAATATAGATTCCATTAATGCTATTCTATTTTCTTCTTTGAATAAATCAAATATTTCTTTGTTATCCTTCAAGTTTATCCTTTCATTACTTCATACAAGCATTTGTTTGTAATTAATCTAGTTTTAACTGTAGAGATTGTATAAATAACTTAATATTCTTAACTAAAGTCTAGATTATCAGTTGCATCTAAAAATTTGTTAACTGATCTTTTCATTTTTTATGAATTTGAGTTAATCTTATTACCCCATCTTATAAAATTCTAGAAAACAATCAAGTCCCAACATGCTTCTGTTTGTGCAAAATCTAAGAAGACAATTCAGAATACTAACAAGTGTATTATCCCTTAGAATTCTGGAATAAATTTGATAGTTGCTCAGACCATAGATTGGTCCATGATTAGCATTGCCATAGCTCCACACATCATGCAAGGTCATTTCAGCGACTGTTCAACATGGCCTAATGTAACACATTGTAGATTGACCTAATAGGATCTATCTAAGTTAATCCCTTGTAAGTGTCTCTAGAAGAATGCTTAGTAATAAGAAATCTTCTTTATTTAACACAAATGTTGGCATGTAAGATTCTTGATTTATTTCTAAAAATATAAGATATATGGAAGATGATAATTTCACTAAAGAAAATGTTAATTTATTTCATTCTTGGAATTTTACAAAGGGAAGATTTGGAAAAGAAATTATAAATACAGGTAAAGGATGCCTTATCCTTATTACATGATTATATTTGTAACTTTGGGGAGATAAGGTTATCCCTTCTTTTATAACACTTGTTACATTTTCATAGTAGATGATAGATTTTTTGGAGATAAGGTGACCCATCTTTCTTAATAGATGCTATCTTCTTTTTTGGATGGCCAACAGTCTCTACTTTGAATTCTTTTCTCTATATTATTGATGCATTTAGCTGACATATTTTATCTTTTCAGTGGCTTTCTGTCACATGCCTATTATAAACATTTCATCTAGCGATATATCTTCTTTGCTAGGCCTTTCTTTTGATTTTTTTAGCAAAAGCAACATTTTGATTGATGTTTTAGTACCTTTCATATCTCATAGTATGTTGACACACTTGATTCCATAAGATTTTCATATATTGCCTTCTTCTTTTTTAAGATGGCTTGCTTGGCTAAAATATTTTCTTTTCTACTTATAGAAAGATTATATATTCTGACGTGACTTGGTGAACCCATACATTTTCTTTACTTATCCTCTCAAATTGTTCATAGAGGATTTTTATCCCAATTGCCATTTCATCAAATAATTTAGGATCATAATCATTATAGATTTGATCTCAATCAACAATTGTTGTTACTAAATCTGATTTTTATCATGTGCTGTACTTGGTACTAGTTATTATTACAATATTCAGGGCAACTGGTGAGGAATTTGATAAAAATTGTTTGTTTTGTCCCTGTTACCTGTTTGGGATCAATGGCAGCTTCTTTGATTTTCTCTAGAAGCATATCTAATTCTCTGTAATTATCACTAACTAAATAAGGTTAAGAAAATCATATTCAAACATGTCTTTTATTATTTTTGGATCAGCTCCTATAATAAAGTTAATTCTTTGATATAACCTTGAATGATCTAGTATTATAGCCTGGCTATGACGAGTCCCATAGGCCACCTTACCAATTCTTTTATATTCATAAGCGTAGTCACTTTTCAATGAGAGTTTAACCATTGAACTGGACTATTCGCTTTTGTTATATTGAGGCGTCAACCTTACTAAAGAGCATTGGGAACCTTCTCTCTTTATATATTGATCTTTGAGATCATTAATTGTGAGAAATATATCTAGATATGTGATCTTTGATTTCTATAAAGAACTTTGCGTAATCTGCCCCACAGTTTGATCTTTGAAATATTTTTATTATACTACTAATTAATGGTTCTGAAGTTTGAACTTTTAACTAGACAAAGTTTGCTAAATTCTTCTTATGCATCATTAATTATTACAAGTCCATTGTATATCATTAAGTTGTCTTTGAGAAGCAATTCTTATCCTTTAGAGCACATTGTTGTGCCCTTTATTGTTTTTAGAAGGCTTTTATCAATTGTATTCTCTGCTTAGAAAATCCACAATGCAATTATTAGATCCTTTAATATATTTGATCTCAAAATCATATTCTACAATGAATTGTTACCATCTAGTTTATCTTTTATATTGAGGTAAATTAGGCAACTTATTAAACATAAACCCTTTGACCTAGTTATTATCATATTATAACTTGAATTTCTTTGATAACAAAAAGAAAGTAAATTTAGCTATTCATTTACAATAGCTAACAATTCCTTTTCATTACTATGATCATTCTTTTCTATGTGTTTAAATGTTCTGCTTGTATATTTATAAATCTTTTCTTCATCCATTTTTAATACTAGACTCCAATGATGATTTAAAGCATCAGTTTTAAGAATTAAATTATCAGTGCTCGTTAGAAATCCTAATCTTGGTAGATTTTTACATTTTTCTTTTAACTGTTTTACCACCGTGGTATAAATATCTTCCCAAGATTTTGTATTATTTTTCTTTAGTAATTCCTATAAAATGTTGTCTTTCTTTTGCTAAGTTTTCTATGAAACCTTCAGCATAATTAAGACACCTTAAAAATCTTTAGATTTGCTCTTTTGATTTTAACTTATCTGGGAATAAGTATATTTTTCAGAAACATAAGATTGCATCTCAATTCCTGTTTCATCTGTTATTAATCGTAGAAATTCTATTCTAAGTTTCATTACTTCAGCTTTCCTTTTAGAAAGTAATATTCTGTGTTTCTTTGACTTTTATGCAAAAGAAAAAAAATGATTAATATGATCAACTTCATTATTTGAAAATATTAATATATCATCTACATAAATAATGCAAAATTCATGAAGTTCTTTGAAGATTTTATCCATTCTCCTTTGAAATATTTGTGGAGCATTTTTTGATCCAAAAGGCATTACAATTCATTCATATAGTCCCTGAGGTGTACTAAAGGCATTGGTGGTACATTTTTTTCTTCAAGCTTGATTTGCCAAAAGTCATATTTGTAATCAAACTTACTATATATCTTTCTATTAATTGCAGAAGTAATTAATGTATCTTTATGAGATAAAAAGTATTTGTCAAATTTGGTATACTTATTTAATTTTCTATAACTAATAAACATACGAGCTTTTCCTTATTTAATTTCTGCATGATTCTTAGCAACAAAGGTTAGGCTACCATGTGGGCTTTTGGATTCTCAAATAATCTTGAGTTCTAATAACTTTTTAATCTATTTGTCAAATTCTAATCTATCCTCTTACCCATATCTCATAGGCTTGACTCTTATAATAATATTTGGATCTGTTAATTCAATCTTTGCGTACGCTTTATCAACTTTCCATAGTTGAATTGGATTTTCACCAATTTTTTTTCAAGATTTTTTCTAAGACTTTTTCACTATCAGATACGATTTGATTAATTTTTATATTGAAATCACCATGCTGGCTGCTTCGAAAATTAAATTTTTGAGTTGTTTGCTGAACAAGATTATAAATCCTAAGGGTAGTGATGGAATTGTTACATGGTATTTTAAAAGTAATTGTTTGCTAGTCATTATATAAATGAATTGGCGAAGGAAATTAATTCCTAAAAGTATATATGTACCCTTATGATCATAGGACCATAATATTGGAATGCTTTCTATTTGTGTTAAAGTTTTAATTTTACATATTCCTAAGGTGATTTGTTCACCCTTATCTGTGATTTGTTCACCCTTGTCCTATAAGGTGATTTTTCGCCCTTGTCCTATTAGGGCTTATAATCTTTCTAATAAGATTTTGGATAAATTCTTGAGTTAGCTAAATATACTCCTGGACCTATATCAATCAAAGCATGGAGCCATCTTGGCCTACACTTATAATATGGTATGATCACTTTTCTATAAGCTATAAAAGGATTAGATATATCTTGATATGGTTTGCTTAGTTCTATCAATTGTTATACTTATTTCTATGTCTCCCGTATAATAAGGAAAGAAATTATTTTGAAAGTTTATCCCTAATAATAAAGGACTTATTTCTATTTCATAATCAGTTTTTACGAAGAAAAGAAAGATGAATTCTATTCCTTTAATCCTTAATGGAACTTCACAATATTGACTTAGCATCTTCCTTTCTCTATTATATCCTACATATGTAAGTGGTTCTATAAGAATTATTCTTTCTAAATATTTAACTATTTTGGCAACAATATAAGATTTTGCATTTCTTGTACCTTAGATACCAAAAGCCTCATGTCATGACTTTCCATTATTATAATTAATTTTGATATTTAAATTTTGTTTATTTCTTTTGACAGTTGCCAATATTTCATGTGATGGTGGTATGATAAGTTTGGCTACATCTAGTAAAACTTTGAGTTCTACTTAATTTTATTTCTTTTACGGGTATAGAGAATGATCTACTGCTCCCAAAATGATTTTTTCTTCTCGAGTATATTTTATAGACTTAGTAGTGCTTCCTCTTATTAAAGTAAGTTGACTACTTAAATCCATCTCATATTCTTCTGGTAAATCAATTTCTCTTAAAGTCTTAAGAGATTATACTTTTCGAACTTTATTAAAAGGTTTAAAAATCTCTATAAATTCCTTGTTAACAAATATTTCATTGTTAGCTGAATTTGTTAATGCATATTCTGTGGCATATGTTATGCTAAGTGAAAAACATCCATCATGCATTATATCAAAATATTTAAAATCATGACTTAAATTCTTGTTTATATTTCTATCTGTAAGACTTATTGAACATTTAGGATACATATTAAATATTAATTTTTTATAATTAAGATTTATTTGTATTATACCAAGAGGTGCATCTTTTCTATTTTTTATTCTATTATCTAGTACAATTATATTTATTAGACTATATATTCCTTCTCTAAAATAAGATTTTATCATAATTTGGATTCCTCTATATGAATGTATCCAATCTTGAATCTATCAATGTAATCTTGAATCTATCACTAGATCTTTTTCTATCAATTTTTTCTTCTTTGTCAGATTTTAATAACAAAAGAATGTTTGTATTTCCTCTGTCACAACAATTTTCAATTGATTCTTCTCTTATAGCGACATTGAAATACATTATATTTTTTCTTTTGTTCACTTTAGTAATTTTTTGTGCCAACCTATTAACTGATACAATAGATGTTTCTAATCCCTTTTGTTAATCTAAAGGTATTGTCTTTATCAAAGATTAATTCTTTATTAAAAGAACAAACCGTTCCGACTGCCACTCAAAATTTCTTCGAATATGTCCTTGAATTCATTCGAGACGTATTGTCTTTATCAAAGATTAATTCTTTATTAAAAGAATATTATTCTTCTAATCCTTTATCCTGATATAGATCTCTACTATTTATCTATTTTGTACTCATTTGAATCTGAGCTACTTAGCGTTTCATTAGTCAAATATTATATGCCATCATTTTCACTAATATCTTCACTATTAGTGATTAATTCTAATTCATTGAAATCTTCAAACATATTGATGTTTGCTTTCTTTTTCTTAGGATATTCATTTACATAATGCCCTTCTACATTACATAATAAACACTTGCACTTTTTAGGTGCTTTACTATATGCCTTCTTTTATATTTATTTTTCTGGAAAAGCTTTTTCTTATAGTTATTTTTCTTATAATATTTTTATTGATTTTAAAGGACTTCTTTTTTAACCTTTTCTTATATTTATAGGTTTTATTTGAACATCTAAATCTTGGATGTTCTCCCACTTTAGTACAGTGTCATCCTCTTATCTCTTACTTCAATACACCACTAATTTATCCTATTTTGTGCAAACTTGATTCTATTGCCTAGAGTACTAGTGTTTGTACTATCTTCATATTCTTTGCTATATTCTAACATAATCCCTTTACCCCATGGATTTGGTATTTTCATAAAATATAAATTATTACAATGGCTTAATGTTTGTTCTTGACCATAAATTCATATTTATAATACAATTCTTCAAAGCTACAAGTGTATGCCTCTAAGTAATATATATCACATATTTCAAACCTAGTTAGTTTCATCATATTTCCATTCTTTTTCTTTCCCATTCTT